>DWJZ01000459.1:0-32303 GCA_018249125.1 Asbolis capucinus
TTTATTTAATGATATTGATAGAACAGTAATTATAATTAAATATATATTAATAATAGATAATTTTAATAATATTTAAAAGATATTCAATGCACTTATAAGTATAGTTAGTACAAGATTCGATGTTATGCAAAACAATTAATTTCTTACTTGAATAAAAAACTATTATTAAAAAAATTATATTAAAAAATATCCACTATTTTCTATATTTTAAACTACATAAATTCATAATTAAATCAATTTATAAAGACTAATATTTATGGAAATAACGATTAATAATAATTATGAAATTAATCTTTATTTAAGTATTTAATTTATGGCTCTCTACTGAACATAATTAAATTTAAAAATGACCGATAAATTGATAAATTTTACATAACACCCATTTATCCAGTACATAAGAGAATTGTTCTATACATGACATATTTTAGTTGGAATTTAAGCGACATAGTATATTACACCATTAACTAAAAATAAAACTCGATTTTTGACAATTAAGAATCATTACAATTAAATCTAAGAATTTTCATATTGTAACATATTTACTAACATTTATATTATACACATATTATGTTACAAAAATCGAGCTTAATTATAATATAACCTGAAGACGGACGATGTGACTCTAAGCGTTACTAGTAATTTAATTATAATATATTTATTATTGATATGATATGAAGATTATAAGTAGGCCATTTTAAAATTGAAAATGTTCCTTTTTCAGGCAAAAAATAATGTTTTATAATACGAATGAATAAAATTAAATTATTTTCCTTTCAAGAAAACTATAATATGTCACACGTATTTCAAAGTATAAGTAAAATTAAAAAGATAGAATATACCAAATATTTTCTAACTTTCCCAAAAATTTTATATATTGGCAGTATATTTTTACTGGAATTTACACGAACAAAAATGTATTTCCAAATATAAATAAAATTCAAATATAATATATCAATTTTTTTCTAACTTTACCAAAAATTTTATATGTACATTGGCAGTATTTTTTTACTGGAATTTACACGAACAAAATAAATGTGTTTTAGTTTCCATAAAATTTTTCAAATAACATTTAATCATGAACTAAAATTATAACTCTACTATATTTAAAAAAATGTAGAGAGAATTATCGTATTTATTGGAATTAATTCTGTACTCCCTGCCAATTTGTATTTTATTTAATTCTTAACCAAGTTTATCTGGAAAAAGAAAGCCGTTTAGCGATAAAACTGTCTATGTATTTATGCACTTGATGAGAAATGAACACTTGTTCTAGCGTTTTTGAAACCTCAACCTAAGTGGGGATGTAGACTGTTCCAAGTGGGCATAAGGCAAATGCGTACGTGAAGTAATTAAAAAAAATACAATAATTAATTCCAGATTGAATAAAATGATGAACTACTCACCGACACGAACATTGCAGTGTCGCTAAGTCAACAGCCTTTTTAAAATCGTTAACTACTATTAAATTCATGGAAATTATACAGCTTTCGTTGTTACAAAAGATTCATATCACTTTTAATGACCCATTTTTATGTCTTACAAATTCCACATGTCAACAGCTATACTATGAGATTATAATCATTTTAAATCCATAATTTAGGGACAGACATAAAATAATCATATGTATGTACCTATGTTATAAAGCCCCATGATTTATATACTACGATGGTTGTGTGATTTATGTACTCACGATAAAAATCTATACGCCGTATTTATGCCTCTATCTAACATCTAGTTGTACCTATCTATCCAACTATCTAGTTGTAGCGTTCGTCGTCACGATGCGATGCTTATTTTCACATAAAGATGATTCCACACAGCGTGTCGCGTCGTCGCAGTGCATTAGATAAATAATCCGAAATTATATAGTGACGTTGAACGTGTACGCAACGTATCGTGTACTAAATTATAATATTAGTTTGTGGTGTCGCTACTTTACAACGGTAACACAATGAACCCGAAACTATTATACAATTCAAAAAAAAAGGAAGAAAATCGTTTATACAAATAAATATCTCGGCACAACTCACACACGGTCATCTGATCCCAAAATAAGCATTAAAAAAAAACATTTGTTTATTTAAAAATTTAGTCCGGAAGCAATTTGTCCCAATTTCCTCAAACCCATAAGTCTGTCGAATTTATTTGTATATGTTTATATGTATTATATTTTTTAATGTATGTTTATGTATAATAAAATTGTATGTTCGATTATATTGTGTCTTATATTATGTTATCAAATTCTCCGTTTCTAATATTTTTACAATTTTATTGACGTGTACGCCTATCTTTCATTTCTCTACGTCACACTGGGTTGGCTTGCAGAGAATGCTAATAGGCATTAAGCTCGCCTAATGTATCTCCTACCATAAGATGAATACAATAAAGACTCAAATAAGTAAATATAACAGCATCCCCCGAAAAGGTCCAACTCTCCTATATATCGGTTTTTAGTGCTGCTCTCAGGCATCGGTAATTCAGTCGAGTACTCTCGGAATTGGTACACAACACTATGAATCATACTCATCCGATATCTGGAGGTTTGAAGGGTATGAAACAGACCACAGACCTTCACGCTAGCCATGGGCAAATTGGCAGAATCTACGCACCTTAACAGCTTTTGGGAAGTTTAGTTGATAATATAAATATTATTTTACAACTGTTTAGACGTCTTACTTAGAACTAATTAAAAATTAGATGCTTCAGTTCAAAGTTTAACTAGTAGTTCAGTAAAAAGTGAGAGAATTACTCAAGCAATTTATATCTACTTCTGAATCAGAAAAATTTTTTTTTTTCGGGACCTAACCAATTCGTTTTGAAGCAGCAAAACTAACCTTGCCTCTCATCATGTCAACCCATGACAGCCCACTATTTTGACTACTATTTAATTAATATACTATTCAATAATTTATGGCACCTGACCCATGCCTACCAACGCATTAACCTTCAAACCCAAATATCACATATACGAAGCTAGTTTGCTCATAAATTGTCTGTCCGTCCATTGCCATTTTCAATTAATTATGCAAACCGAAGCCTCGACCGCCCGAATCAATAGTGTGTTATGACTGGACACTTTTTACTGATATGCGATAATGACGTGAGACAAGTATCAATATTAGATTTTGTTTTATATTATAGTAAGCGGTGATAGCCTAGTGGTTAAGAATTCGACCTCCTACTCGGGTTCGGGTCCAAATTCCAGGGCACGCAGGGACTTTTCGGATTTATGTGCGTTTTAAGCATTTAAATGTTACTCGCTATAACGATGAAGGAAAACATCGTGAGGAAACCTGCATGCCGGGGAGTTTGCTAAACTCAAAGGTGCGTGAAGTCTGTCAATCCGCACTTGGCCAGCGTGGTGAACTATTGCCTTAATCTATGGTAGAAATTAATTTCGGTCTTGATATGATACCTGGCAAGATAATATTGAGGAGGTATTGCATGATCCTACTAATATTATTAATACGAAAGTTTGTATGGATGTGTGTTTGTTGTCGCTTTACGCAAAAAACTACTGAACGGATTTAGATAAAACTTTGCAGTTATATGTATAGCGCGGACATTGGAATAACATGGTAAGTAAAAATTTTGAAGAATTTGTTTTAATGTTTTGAAATATTACAAAAATTCGAAAATAATTACCTTACTGAAGAGATATATAGAATATAATATCTCCGGACTGTCTCAATCGATTTCGATAATTCTTTGGACATACAAAAAGTCATTATAAATTTGAAAGTTGTATGGATGTATGTTTGTTACTCCTTCTCGCATAATTGATATTGAATCGATATCAATAAAATTTGACACAGGGATAGATTGTGGTAAAGAATAACATATAGGTTACATTTTATCAACATGCCAAGCGATCGAAGCCGCGTTCGGACGTTAGTAGCAAATATAACGACGAACTTAATGTGAGACCTATACAATAGAAGTTATATTGAAAAGTCATTTCCTGGAAATTTTAATCAGAAATAGTACGCTTAGCTATGGATTACATAATTTATGCACAATGTCATTGTTGACGCCATGATTAATGTGTCAACTAAGTTAATTATACGTTAGCCACGGAATAGAACTAGCATTTGCTGTATACATACATACGTTGCATTTGGTGACTCGTGACACTCACCTTTAGGAATTCTGTTTGATTTTACCACATGGTTACAAGTTTGTTTGTTTGTTACACGTTTATCATTCTCCACGTTGTTACACTTATAATTATAATTCTCCACGTTGTAACACGTTTGTTAGTTACATGTTTATAATAAGACTAGCTTCCGCCCGCGACTTCGTTCGCGTGGAATAGTTACTTTGTGCTAAACCGCGACTTCGTTTCCAACATACATGACTTTGCGAAACTTTTTGTGGAAGCTCTCAATAGGAAGAAATCCCCCGATTTTGAAACACTCTTCATTGGTGCTCCGCTCCTATTGGTCTTAGCGTGATGTTATATAGCCTATAGCCTTCCTCGATAAATGGGTTATCTAAAACTGAAAGAATTTTTCAAATCGGACCAATAGTTCCTGAGATTAGCGCGTTCAAGCAAACAAACTCTTCGGCTTTATGATATCATATATATTGGTGAAATCTTTAGCTATCTACAAATTTTTCTGTCTTAAATTCACTCCAAAGGAGATATGTTATTTAATTAATCACAACTCATCTTTCTACTCAGTGGAGTAATATGCCACACATCAGCTTCGAAAAAGACTACTTGCATAACCAAAATATTTCGTACGAGGAAGGAAGAGATTATAAAACATCAGTCTTTATTTTATATAACAATTAACTTTTATTAAATCTGACATAACAAAGCCCTTTGCAATAAATCTGCAAGTCATCTAGTACACCGGTATTGATTCACGAAGCTATCAACGAGCGTCGGTAGATAATTAATGGACAAGTGACAATGGCAGATATATACCCAATATAATCAGGACTGAAACGAGACTTCAAGTAATACCATAACTGACATTGGATTCGATCAAACATGTTTAAGAGTAATTACAAGTATCAATAGAACAGATTTGTTAATTAATAATAAATAAATATCTCTGGACAATTCCCACACGGCCGTCTGATTCCAAACTAAGAGTTAGCTTGTACCATGTTGATCAGATAACTAACAATATATATTTTTAATACATACTTATATAGATAGTTTTACACGCAGACACACAGAATAAACATTGCAGCTCATCACAGAAAAGTTTGACCTGGGTGGGAATCGAACCCACGAGCTTCGGTGTAGCAGTCAGATTCACTAACCACTAGACCAACAAACATGGAACAAAATCATGAACATACAAAACAGATTGGGCTGTTTCTAACACGTTGCCGGAAATAAGAGACCCGTACACGCTTTCTCTTACAAAATCATATTTTCTTTCATGATTTAATTAGTGATGGAGTTGTAAATTTCATATGTAAATGTGAATTTCATCTTTGAGATTTGTTTTTGACAAATTTCCTGGACATAGTATCAGCCTATACTAATCAAAATAAGAAGTGAATTGTTCATAAACGAATGCAAAGGGGTCAAAAGAATCGATTCTAATTAAATTTTCCATATTTGATAGTTCAAATACGGTTGCCGTTCAAATGAAATATCGTGAAAAATTAAAAGCAATGCTTTGAATATTTTATTTTTAACTTTGAAAGAAAGGCAGGTATACCTCACTAACTCACTTGACGTTTCAATTTAAATATTCAAGAGAAAAGTTGATACCACTAAAATATCTACTTTCGTATCGCTTTGAACTCAAACATTAACAATTCTTCTTGGAAGTAAAACTTTGTGAATATCCAAGGCGCGGTACAAAAATACTAAAAGACTAAAATACAGAAATGGCAAATAAACTTGACATCGTGCCTCGTGTGATCGTTGTTACGAATTCTGATGAAAGACTCTTTAGGTATTATGCAGCTATTAAAAGACCGCATGTATGTACATATCCGCTTGGCACAGTTTTCGTCCGCACACAGATTGAAATTTAAAAAACGCTTGTGCTAATATTTATTTATTGCTCACAAAGTGTGTATACAAAACATCTTCGACTGTGATAAGCTTATATACAAATTTTCATCTCATTTTTCAACCCCATTCTCTCCTTTTTAAATTTCCTATCTCCTTTCCTAATGATTAGTCTACCTTGTAACAATTTTATCAAAAAAATCTCCGTTGGTTAGCGTAGGTATGAAAGCGTTACTGACAGAAATGTTTATGTTATAATTTACAATATTAGTAGGTAAGGATGTATAATTCGACAACGTACAATTTAATACACAAAGACCAGATGTAGCTAACAATTGAGTGCACTAGTAAAAATAATTCATGCTTTGAATCAAGGAAAAAATATGTATATGTGCAGATGAATGCAGCGTTTAACACGTTAATTACTGTGTATTTTGTCGACGTTGGCGCAGGTGACGTTAGAGCATAGCAACACAATGATTATTCGCCTTGCCGTTAGAGCCAGTCCACACGACATACTTAAAAATTACTGGAAACGCCTTCACTCGTGCGGTCTGATAAAAATAAGCCTATTTTATTCCAGATTATAATCCATTCTTGTGCCAAATTTCGTTATGATCCATTCGGTTGTTTTTGCAACGAGTTACAAACATCCATCCTTATAAAATTTCACATTTAAAATATTAGTAGGACAAAGATGTGAAGTACGAAGACAGACAAATATCACTATCACAAATATAAAAAGCACACGTCTTATTGAGTAACATTTTTAAATATTAATAAGATTATTACTGAAAAATTAAATTAAAAATATATATTTTATAGTTTTAATCATAAATAAATATGGCTGAGACAGCTTCTGTTTGCCAGTATAATGTACACAAAACGTGTAGTACATATTCAAGATGTAAACACGTGTTTCGGGGCATCGACGATATGTGATACCGGCTGGCATGTGGTTAGACGTAGCGAACCGCAGTTATATTGATCAGTAGCGGTTATTGGTTATTGTCTTGAGGGGATATTGTTGTGGTGATCATATCACAGTTATAAAGTAATTGTCTTTAAGTTGGAAATAAAGGAATAAATACGTGTAACAAATAACACATGTTTATCACGTGGAAGTCTTCAAGAGAAGAGTGAATATTTTTTACTTGCTTGGAAATCACCGCAACTCATCAGGTGGGATATTTGTCAAAAATAAATTTAAAGTCGAGATTAACTGTGCTGGGGACTTAGTTGACGTGGAATTTTAACAAAAAAGTTATTGCTCAGATTTTACGATAACTTTTATAATTTCTAAAATAAAAGCTTCAGATACTCCTTATTACAGCAGCTATCTGCTTGTAAAAGTCCCCTCAAAATCGATCCATCCGTTCCCGAGCTTAGCTGGAATACAGGGAAAGAAAATTGAAAAAAATACAGGGAAAGAAAATTGAAAAAAATGTTATTTTGGTATATAGAACGCATGCCAATGTAATTTACCTGAGTTTCAATCTAAAATTTGAAAGTAATACTTTGAAATTCAACAAAAGTAATTTAGGCTACAGTAGAACGCACTTACGTTTTCTTCTACACTTAATTTTCAGTAAGGAGTATTAGTTTCATATTATTTATTAAGATATACGGGTATACAAGTCCTTGCCAACATATCCATGAAACGGGGCTATAGTATTTAATCATAGTAACTTGGGTTTTCGAGACCAATAATTTTAGTTCATGATTAATTGATAAGGGTTAGATGAGTAAGGGTTTGAATATGTAGATGTACATACTATATTAACGAAGCAATCCCTTCTAAACTTGGATATAAAACTAAATATCAGGATCAAATTGATTTTTATATTTAGTTCAAACACTTGAACATTTTGTTATCATGTTAGTCTCTACACAGATTAGGTATATTTCAATATAAGATTTGAACAATTTTTTCTATTTTAACATTGAAGAAAAATGTGTAATGTTATTGTAATAAAAGTGACTATAGGTAATTTGCGAATTAATTATAAATTATAGACAAATATTTATTGTGCGTATAAATCAAAGGATCGTTGATTAATAAGGTTACAGTTTCAACATTCAAAAGTTAAGTATTACAATTTATTTGTAAATAATTTTCTTAATATTTTAGGTAAATAATATTTGATTGCTATCTATGAAATAAAATAAAAATTGACATATTGATATGTCTTGTCTTAAAATAAAATAATTGACAGTACATCGTATAGATTACATAATTTTATTGTTGAAAATTTACCTTAATTAAGTCGTTAAAATATTAGTTTCATAAAATACAACATTTTCACATTCTCAGATATTGTTATACTTTTTCTCGATCGAACAGAATCGGATGTGGATCATCTAACCTAACTTAGTAAGGAATTTCGCAGTTCCAAACGCCTTTGTCTAGTATACAGGTTGTCCTACAGCTATGTCACATGGAAGGCAAGAACCTTAAATATTGAAGAAAGAATTATGTTGTTGCTAACGACATAATTAAGGCATTGAAGTGCAAAAAAACCCATTTCTACACAACATAATGATTAACCGCTGAGTAATTTCTTCACCACATAATATTACTACATAATTTTACCACTTTTACAGTTTTATATAAAGGAACTGTAATTAAAAAGAAATATTTTCAAAAGGAAGACTATATATATTGCAAAATGATTGCTAAATAAATAACTGAAAAGCAAAATGGCACATATCTTGAAATTAAAGCTTACTTCAACAAAATATTAAGTTTTGTTGTTTCGTTTATTTTTACTTAAAATAATGTTGCGAAATTGAATGTTCGTTAAAATCGTATAAAAATTATATATTTAGCCATTTACAGGCTTAAAAAATATCAATTTAACAGAATTTATAGTAGATGTGGAATAACTAAAACTTTTACTAGGTATATACAGATCTATTGCAATTAAATAAAATAATTATTTGATCTATAAAGATTTGATTGAGACAGATTTCTCTAATATTACCTAAATTTATTTATAAATAAATAAAAATATGAATATTTTTTTATATTTTGATATTCGACAATTACTAAAAACTTAATTGACATATAGAAAAATGCACTATTAAAAGAATGTATAGTCACGCTACGATACCGAAAAGATGTATTGTATCAACAGATGTTTGACATTCATAGGCTGTCAGTGTGACATTTTGACGTCTGATACAACAGTTTCACAATTTCACTGCCTACACAGGGACATTATTTTCATCGACATCGTAGTTATATGACAACAAAACGCGAAAATATCACCTGTGTGAACCATTTTTCGCACAAATTTGCATCTACAAATAACGTTTGCTTTGCGAGATTTATGCCTTCAGATATGCTAACAGATATTTGTCAAATTTTGCCTATTGTATGTCTACATAATGATAACATCTAGAACGAAAAATGACAATTGTAATAAATGCCAAAAAATACTTTATTTAATTTTTTTGCAATCCACGTAAACATTCATATATGTTTATCCGAAGTATACAAATAAAATTATATTTTCATGTATCAAAATGACGTATCGTTTTTCGTATATCTTTACGATAGTTTTCAAATAAAATCGATATAATATTTCATTATTATAATTTTGCTTTATTATATTACTGTAATAAAGAAATTTTTAACTTTACTAAGTAACAACATTACATTATATCAAATAAAAATTATTATGTTACAAGTTCCACAACACAGTCCATAATTTTAATAGTAAATACGATTATTAATATTATATTAAATACTCTAGTCTAAAGTAGTCTAAGCTTTGCATTTATATTACTATTCCTACAAAATGTACAATAATTACAATTAAAAAGACCAGTCTCAGTTTGATAAGTATGAAATTGACTTTTTACAATGACATTGAAATTAATAGACCTCAAATCGTAGGTATCAATAAAAAAAAATTAAGCACATGTCACATAATAGACAGTACAAATTGACAGTATTAAGAAATACATTAAAATAATTATAAATTGTTAGTATTTAAAAAATAACAACAGTGTTCTAATAAAGAAAGACATCACACTTTGCACAGAGAATAGCCATATTAAGTTCGTGCCATTTTATTATCGTAAATTTTTACCCAATTAATTACGACGTCTACAAATCAGCAATAAAAAATAATTTTAAAAAATCTGTTAAACAATGACACGTCTTTTGTACACGAGTTTTAAATCCATCATAATACTAACATTTCGGTAAAACATTATCATAATCAAAACTAGTCAAGGATCAGCATATTTAAGACAAACTCTATCATTATAAAGCAAATTAAAATAAATAAACACGCGAAATGAGCTCAAAAGTTAAGACATCGTTGAAGATAAAATCTAAAAGGAAAACGGTCGATTCGATTGAAATATACTGATTCAGCGATCTACTTCGCCGCTTTTGGTAATTGAATGAAAATATCACTTTTGACACGCAATGGTCGGGAGTGATAAGGATCACGTCAAAAAGAAAGATTTTGTATTCGTAGACCCATTAGGGGTTTAAGGTAAATTCAACAATAGTAGCATTAAATAAAAGCTACTGATTTTAATCTGAGATCTTTTAAACTTTTACTACCTACTTTAAGGCATACATATTGACGTATGAATAAGTGTCGGCCACAGAGCCGTAAATATAATGATTTGGAGAATTGTAAAATTTTAAATCCTAATACGAGTCATTTATATAACTAAAAAATAATACATATTAATCTTCGATAATCTAAAGCCGAAGTAAATTATATAAAATATTCAAGAACACAAAAATTAAGACAATAAAAATATACAAAATTACAACTTACTAATAACAACTGTCTGTCAATCGTTTTTGTTAATACTTCCACGCATGATTCTAAAAACGAATCAAAAATATTTACAAGCATCAACACTTAGTTTTATAACTATCTGAACAACACTACACTGCACTTATAATGTACCGAGTAATACATTAGTTCACTCACTTTAGTATATTTAGAAAATTTTATGAGTTTGTTAAACACATTGTACGTTATACATGCGTCGCTAATGGCTGTTGGTGGCCGTTACCTGAAAATAATGTTAGGATTAAAAATATGCCGTGACAAAATAAAAAAAAAATGTAATGTAAAATATTCGTAACAAATTACAAGAGCTTAGAAAATTCCCGGCAATTATGATTAACTTAACGATCTAATAGAAACACTTAAAGTGTGATATGATCATAATAAAATTCAGGCTTTGTTGTGTCAATAACACGAAGGAAAAATATTGAGGCGATAAAGTATAATCTTGATTGAACGATATTTATAATAAACAATTCTGGTTCTTATAAAATTTGGTTAAAACATTATGGAGTTTTTCTTCGTTTGTTTCTTCTCACCTGAATAATAAACAAGTTAATATAATAATAATAGTCTAAGAGAAGAATAATATTTTATTATAAAATCTGAATTGCAGCATGTGTTACCCATACATGCAGTCTAAGGATATTAAGTCAACAAACAACGAGAGGAATTTCAATCCTATATCTACCGATATATGTATAATAATATATGTAATGTGAGATCAAAGGTTACAAACATACCTTTTTTTGTAACTGTAGTATTACTCAAAGTCCTTGTCGACGGAGCGAGTATGTAATGTGCACTTGGAGACTGAGGAGTGGCGGATGTCGTCGCTACACCAGTCTGTAAGAACTCTGTTTGTTACACAATTACATAAACCGATATAACTACATAGGACAGACCCATAACCAACCTCTTAGAACTCGCGTTCTAAATATTACGCTTTTATTTGTGCGCAAAGAAACATGAATATTGCAGAGTCATATTATAAAACAGACACTGTATTTTGATTAAATATTTTTACATTTTTAGTTTCTTGACATCATCAAACTTCATTTTCTCATTCTGGCTTGAAGTAAATTACAAGGTTGTCAGAAATTCCATTTAATATCGTGAGATAGGATTCCAAGCGTAGACATGAGATACAAGCAGAATGAATGGACTTATCCAGGCTTACATTATTGATATTAATGTTTATTTTCTTGATATGGTTCTCGCTTATGTCTTTGTTAGCAGTGAATTAAAGATTTATAAATATAAAGCAAGAAATATGGATAATTTCTTTCAGTGTTACTTCAGTGAAATTCAAAGATTTTCAGCGAATGTAATAATAAATATCTTTGGACAACACACACGGCCATCTGAGCCCAAACTAAGGATTAGCATGTACTATGGTGATCAAACAACTGAAACAGATCCCAGAAAAGTTTGACCTGGATGGGAAGCTACCTGATTGCTAAGGCAGGTTCACTAACCAGGTCTGTCAATGTAAAGATTCAAGAACTCTTTTACTTACCATTACCATTTGAAAGTTTAAAGTATAGAAGTGTATGCGATAGTAACAAAAGATTACAGTTATAGTGGTTAAAACCAAATTTTAAACCAAATAGAAAATAAGATTATGGGAAGTCTTTGTACGAGTAAGAGATAATAAACGTGTTAAGTAGAATGAGAAAGAGATGAAAAGGACAAATAAGAAGAGTTGATTACCGCAGGCTGTGCGCTGTCAGTCGACATCGTGGAATTCGTAATGGGACTTGTTGCGCATTGGGGCGATGCGAGGCTCGCTGGCGATGTTATCGAATGCGATGATGTACCTGTTTAGGGGTTATGAGACTTTTAATCGTTGTCCAAATTATTATGTTTTATGAACAAGTGACATCCCTTCAGTTTTGTGAAATATTACATTAGTACACAATCTCAATAAAAAATCTGTACTAAGAGGTGATTTAAATAAACATTAACGGGTCTGAATTGCTTGCTAATCAAATAAGGTTACTTCGTACCAGGAAAATATATTTAATGATATTTCTAACAAGTAACAGAAGTAACTAAATTACAAGGCCTTTTAATATTATGTCAAGGTAACTTCATACTTACCAGAAGGTAAAATAACAGAACTCCTAACAGAAGAATATGGTGGAGGAGCTGGAGTGGATGCAGGTTTAGCTGTATTTACAGTAGAGGGAAATCCAAGTCCTCCACCAGTTCTTAAATGAGGATTTCCATAAGTAGCTGCATATCGTACGTCCACTCCATGTAGTATTCCGCCGTTGGGTACTCGATTACCTATGAAAACATTAATAAATTTAATATGGTTCAACAATTTCGTTTACATTTAATAACAACATTGCTTTCATTTACTTTAATAAATAAAGTCGTTGCCTGATTCAAATTAATGCATTTATTCTCGATGACATTAAAAAAATTAAGACTATGTACAGAGTTAAATTAGTCATTACTATTTGGTAATTTCAATATTTCAGTATATAGACCGTTATAATTAACAATAACTATTGATTCGCGTTACAGGTTAAATAAATGTTTATAAACATTATAAAGCCTGCAGGCACAAATACAAATTGACTCTAAAGTAATACAACATACAAGGCTAGCTTAAATACACAGAACAATATTTCTTAGTTCACAATGTTTAGCTGTTTACCGTTCTATTCAATACCCTTCATAATTTCCGACAAAGGTAACAAAAGCTTCTCTTTCACATTTTCAGTATTATACGTGAACAATGAAACGGCATCAGTTATTTATCAAGTTTCTAATTTACTAACCTTCTTAGCTATTCAACGTTACTCCGTAGTTGCTTAGAATTTTCAGGGAGCTATTCTAGCACCACAATTGTATATTGTAATTACTTGTATATTATACGGTAAAGTAGATTATGCTATAATAAATATTTACTCTGCAGTTGAATTACTCTGCCATTATTTAAAAATAGATTTTTCCACATACCTCATGAAATTACAAAGTCTTTGAAATGTTTAATGGACATCTATTCATAACTATTATCATCAAATCAAATAAAAAGTGTTTTGTAGACGTAGATTGTAGTGTTTGGTTATATATATATATATATATACAGCTGCAAGCACAAGTTCATAAAAGAACGCAAAAATCTTTAAATCTAGAAAAGAGAACTGAAATAGACTAGACGCTCGAATCCTAAAAACATTTCTAATTCCTGAAACGCCGAAGCATTTTCCAATTTACCAACCTTCAGGCACTCCTAAGTTATTCAATGCGTTGCTACTACCCTGTCGCTTAGCGGTCCGTTGTAAAGAATTGTTCTGGGAACCATTGGCCGGATTGTATTGTACTGTAGACGGCGTGTCTACGCTTCTTGGTAGACTGCCGTTTATTGACCTAGAATACAATGCCGCTTTTAAATTTACTGTGTCCAGGCGGTACGGTCTTCTTGGTTTTTTCTGACGGGAATTTATGTCATATTTTTTGCGTTTGTCGGAAACAGAAGAGAAAAAGCCAGGGAATGTTTAACGCGAATTATTATATTTGCAATTCATTTAGAATTAAGGTTTTATATAAAAGTGTTTGTCGTTAAGAAAATGCTATCTAGGCTTTTGATATTAAAAGAATGCAATGATATAAAAATAACTTGTGTTAAAATTCTCATAGAAACTGATCCCCATAACTAAAAAGCTTGAATATAAACTGCTCTGTAAACAAAAGATAAACTTACCTATTCGGTGTTAGTTTCTCACTGCCCATCGTAGGTGACTGGACTCTCAAAGACCCAGGGGTATAGTCGTGCCCGTAATGGACATATGTTTGGTATCCGTTGTTGAATCCATTTACCTAGGAAATATACAATATAGAATGAGAATAATACTGCAAGGTTTGTAAGAGAAATTAATTTGTAAGGTGATTTGGTAAATAGGTCAATCGTTTGAACGATAAATTATCATACAACATCAGAATAGAACTACTACAAAGTAAAAAATTGCCGTTTTTGTCGCTAAAACGAAATGAGAATTTAATGGCATCATCACGTATAAAGAAATAAATAAATCCATGAAACAAATTATTTTGTAAACGAATTTAAAATGTAAAACCGATGATATCTTACTTAAAATGGTCTAAGATTAAATACTTCGTAAAGTTCAGTGCAAATCAACGTACCTTATAACAATCAGAATATGCAGGATCAGAATAGTCATTACTGTACCGATATCCTTGATAGGAATTGCTCTGGTTAATTGACGACAGAGGCACTGAGCCTGCCAGAGGTATCCCACTGCCAAGTTTGGCATTCGAACATAGTGTACTATCTGAACCAGTGTTCGAATAATCCTAAAGATGAAGAGACTTGAATTAAAATTTTATTAAACTCAACATGCGTTATAAAAGTTTAATATAAAGGATTAATTCGATTAGTTTCCTTTCTTATATGTTCAAAGAGTAAGGTATGTATTTAATAAATTATTAAACAATATTTACGCTGTACTAAAACAAGGCATTGTTGCTAAAAAGAATCAATAATATATGATAGAACATTTTCATTGTTTAAATTTAATAATTCTATTGGCAATGAGACATGGATTGAATTCTGAGTAAGCTCAGAAATACAGAAAACAATTTTAGTAACATTTACTATCTTAAGGATAAATTTAATTTATTAAGTTAAATATTATTTTTATTTCAAATTGTATTAAAATAATAAACAGTATCTTATATTTTGTAATAAAAAGTAAATCAAATTTCACGAAGATGTAAAATAGTATCTATTAACCGAGTTTCAAAATTTTGAATTTAACGTACAATAAATAAAACCAGCAAAGAAGCGAAGCGTCCCTAAAAATTTAAAGCCGAGGCACTAAAAAAATTCTCGCAACGTAAAATAAAATCTGAGCGTAATATATCGAAACCAAATCAAGAAAAATGACTTAGTAAACAGAAAAGCTAAAACGATTTTAAATTGAATTTCCATTGGCGAAAGGAACTATAAAGAAATTTTCACGCTCGCTAGCAAACATGGATTACGGAGATTTCCGATAGTTCTAAAGCCAATATAATACTTACGATTTCACAACTCCCATTCGCCTGTCGCAGTTCAAGTTTCAAATCGCTGATGTTTGAATTTCTATCATTCTCTTTGAATAACTCTTCCGCTGTAACAGTGACATCTGGTTTCTCTGTTACTTGAGCTTGCTTGTTCTTTCTTTGCTTTCTCTGGCATAGTATTACTAACATTATTACCGCTGCCACCATTATCGTTCCCGATGTCACTCCAAATAGAATTAACAGCAGGGGGAACGTTTCTAAAAATAAAAGGATTATCATCGTACTATCTCTGATCCTTCTTAATTACCGTTGTGAGTTTGGATTTTCACATTTGGATATATTTTGTTTTAAGGGACTACGAATGTAAATAAAACTTTTGGGTTAAACATCAACATACTTGAATAAAATGTGAATTATATTTTGTTGTGTACGATATTTTGTTGTTGTTATTTATCCTAATGTTATTAGAGGAAGCTCCGGGTCCAGGCGTGGGTTGAAGATAGGGATCGCAATGATGATCATTATGATATTTTAGTATGTATTTCAATTCTCTTAGATAATACGGTCATGGTTATTTTAGAAGCAGATCTATAAAATAGGAAAATAAGGGCCCATGAGCCTCGAAAAACTGATGTATGCAAAAATATAAATCAACCAGTCAAATTGCTCGCCTCGGTTTCTAAGTTATAAAGTTCTAAAGCCTCATACATCTTGCGCGTTAGTTGGCAAGTTGTCGTACAGCAGGAACCATCAGCCTCTCATAGCAGAAACGACCGCACATTATCGTAAAGTTATCGCTAAGTTATCGCTGTAACTTTATGCGCAAAGGATACACGGTTTGTTTCTTAAGAAAGGCATTGTTTCTTTGTTTCTACGCAGGTTTTATTTTATTTTTATTACACAAAGTAAGTCTAGCATCTACCCATTATATTTTTTAAGTAATTCTTTTGTTGAATTTCTTTTGTTTTCCTCTTTTATATCTCTCCTACTTGTCTACCCAACCTTAGTGTTTTTTATACTATAATTAAAACAAAACCCGAGTGAGCATGCCATGTAACTAAGTACAGGAAAAAGAAGATGGAACTTGAATTGATTTGAGGAAGATGAAACTGGCTGCCACGCTGGCGCTGTTCAGGACAAATAAAAAGCTATAAGCTGAGGGCTAACACAACAGGCCTGATCACCGCCGGTCTATCAAGTATACTATATGTATATACGAAAAAGAAGAAAAGGTCAAATACGGTTTTAATCGAATGTTAAAAAAAAACTTTTAAAAGTATGGCCTCTGAAAGGCAAGTTAAAGAATTAAAATGAAGTTAATGATATAACGTAATTCTGGCCTTAAGGTATTATGAAAATTACTTCATGTACATATGGTATGGATGTCGATATTACTGAGACCATCTATAATATAACTTTATATGTTACAATGTTGATTCGATGAAATTTAATAATAACATATCCAAAACGGTTCATCACAATCTGTTATATACACTTGACATCAAAACACAAAACAAAGAAGTTAACAATTTTGCATGAAGAGCAACACAATTCAACAACACACCGCTAACTTCAATGTTTAATATTTTATAACATAACTTACAAGTGGAAAACTTTGGTAAGATAAAACAAATGCTATTAAATAGAAAGGAAGAAGACGTTGAATAAAATTCCAGAACGTTCTCCCGAGGGTAATAAATAAACGTGACGCAAAAGTTGAAGTTCCAAATTTAAAAATGGATTTAGATTTAGAGTCTCAACTGGGTCTTAAAATGGTAAATAAAGGACTTAAAATTTCATTCACGTCATGTTGCGCTTTCTTGTGAGTCGTGAACTCCCGTTCAACTTTTGTGGTTTCTTGGTATTATATAGTAGTTTTCTTCCCTTGTTAAACCCTCACACAGGTCGAAGTTATACAAACGCTAATGTAGACATACATTTACTTCTTATTTGATTGGCCGGTTGGTCTAGTAGTTAGTGAACCTGACTGTTACGCCGAAGGTCGCGGTTTCGATTCCCTCCCGATCAAACTTTTCTGTAGTGAGCAGGAATGTTTGTTCTGTATATCTAAGTATAAATATCTATATAACTGTACTTAAAAATATATACGTATGTTTATCGTTTGTCTGATCACCTCAGTACAAGCTGACGCTTATTTTGGGATCAGATGGCCGTGTGTGAGTTGTCCGACTATCTTATTTATTTGCTTCTTATAATGTGTATAAATATAAAATTGTACCTTCTATAATGATAAATGTAACTACAAACTTTCATCATCTATTTTAACTCCTCCAAAAGTTTTTTCGATTCAAACGGTAGCCTATTTTTATATCATGTTTCATCAAATCAGTTTAGTGTTTTAGACGTGAAACGTAACGGAGAGGCAGATACGAGTAAATGGATGAGAAACGGACCGTTAATCTCGCGTTTATAATATTATTAGGAATAAAACAAGATAGCTCATTAAGTGGAATGGATAACTGAAAATGCGACTCTTTCACCTAAATCATGCCAAGATTTCAATTATTGCAGGTGACACAGATAAAAAAAATCTTTCTTTCATTCATTCATAAATTCAATCATTTAGTAATTCTAATACAGAATGACGTCAACGTAATTTAAATAACATACTATTATTGAAATACAAGAGAAACGATTATGGTCAATCCGCTTGTCTCATTTGAAATCGATCGAACAAGTCAAGCATCAGCGGGCACGGTCGGCAGGAACGTGGGCAAAATTTCGTGAGCCCTTCCGTGCTTTGGAAGGCACGTCAAGCCGTCGATCCCAGTTGTTATTAGCAAACGTTAAATCATGTCGGATACCTTTGGGTGGTATACACAATTACGACACATAGGTCGGCCAATATCCCCTCCATCAATCTGCATTGGAGCAGCGTGGTAGCACACAAGGACTCCTCAGTATAAGAAGAGACCAATTAAACATTAAAACAAATAATACGATACTTTATGGATCAAATAAAATACTAAAGAACCAAACTTTACTAGTTTACTGCATCAATTACAGTCCATCCCGGTAATTACTACACAAGATTTTATGATTAATGATGAACACAGACAAACGAAGCTATTAAGACGTTATACACACTTAAAGATGGCGTCGAACTAAACGTCGCTAATAAAAAATATGGCTGCGTTCAGTCGAAATTACCATTCATATATTCGCGATTTCTATTGGCACAGTAGGTATAAATGATTATTGGACGAATTGGAAATAAAGCAGGAAATGTTCCGGGAAGGTTTTTTATGTTATAAGCAGACAAAAATGGATATTAACAACACCATACTGATGTGTTACTAAAGAAAAAGAAAGTGATACATTCGCGTGGAGAAGACGCAGAAAGAAGGTAAGAATACCATACAAATAAACAAAATATCGCGAGAAGACAGGAGATAGACGAATAATGGGAAGGAGGGCAGAAATTAAAGACACGGAAGAGGGGAAATGGCTCTCAACCCACAACTGAAACACGACGATTCGTTTGATAGAAGAGTCTTAATTTCCAAAATGGACTTCACAGTAACATAATCATAACCCTGCTCATATTATAAATGCAAAAGTTTGTTAGGAAGGATGGATGCTTTTAAACAAAAAAGAATTACCAAATATAGACCATTTAGTAACAAATCATCAGGTAACACATAAAAACACGAATTGAGAGCCTCCTTCATTTTTGAATTCGGTTAGTTTTTTACAAGCTTTTATTTAATTTGCAGTGTATGTTTGTATATTAGTATATTTGCTTGTTTCGGGTCAAATCTTCTAAGCTTAACTAGACACACTTCCTCTTACACTACGGATCTGTAGTTTTGCATACTGTTTTAGTTCCGATAACAATGCATTTGAACAAAAAGTATGACCTGATCCTACGTTAAAAATTGTCTTCAGATAAGAGAACTCCTCAACCGTTAACAATACCATTATAAAGTTTTGTGTATTTCCTTGTATTTTATTGTAGTTTCTTAATATTCTAATAAGCCTTGTTTTTAGATATTATACTCGTAATGCTTGATTACAATCCTATCTACTGGTAAACGGCGACGAAGACATAGATGCTAAAACAGAAACTTAGAAGAAGCCTAGAAGAAGAAGACAAGTGTCAACACTTGTCTTGAAGTCACCTACGACTACATACTTGGTGAAACAAACGAATGTAATACTTACTATTAGGCCGTAGTACAATCTCTAATGTATCACTACCGTAATCATTGGAAACGTTGCATTTATACACTCCAAAGTGTTTCGCTTGGCTTTCCCGAATAATCAGTGTCGAATTCACAATTCCGCCTGTTTGGAGGTCTTCTAGAAAAGCGTAATCCTGTTAACAGACAAAGATAGATAATTGGTTATTAATTAATTAATTGGTTATCTAATGAAGAGAAGTAGTTGGTTAGTCGTTATTGGTAGCCAGTTTAAGCGTGAAACAGTTTGAACCAACTAACAAAATAATATTTCATGTTTTCTTCCAATCTTGCTCAAGATATTTATTTTTTTAGTATAAATATTATGCATTCATGTATGTATGTGTGATAAAGAAATATTTTTGTTTAATAATATTTTATTTTTTAATAATTGGCACCCATGTTTTATTTACAAATATTGAATAATGTCTAAAATATTTGGCACACTTAAAGTTTCTAGGAAGAAGAAGTGCACAAAGTCATTGTTTTTTATAAAAATGTATTGAAAATACCTTAAGTAACGAAATAAAAACATTACAGACACACTACCAAGCATTTGATACACACACTATTGACAATGTTCAAAACTGTTAATATATATATTTTTTTAATTTCATTACTGTTTAATTTCAACCACAGATATATTGTCTAGTGACTAGACATATAAATCCATTAAATTCAACAAAAACACACAAACATACCTACTAACATTTGTTTAACGTACACTTACTCAATTGCAATTTTAGAATGTAGATTATTTCTATAATATATAGAATTATAAAGGAATTTCTATCTACAAGCTTAAAATCGAATAAACTGTGACAAAAATACTATACCTGATCATGCAGGGCATCTATTTCTCTTCCCTCAAAAGTCCATGAAATGGTATCTATTCTCGGTACTGAGAAAGCTGCGCATTCTATATTTA
Organism: Asbolis capucinus; assembly: GCA_018249125.1. NCBI lineage: Eukaryota > Metazoa > Arthropoda > Insecta > Lepidoptera > Hesperiidae > Asbolis > Asbolis capucinus. Next base: position 20,977 of record DWJZ01000459.1, read on the forward strand.
CAGTATCGCCTTGTGATCCGAATTGGGTGTGATTTGACACGATCTTGGGCGGACCTGGAAATAAACTTTCGTTAGTATATACATATATTTCATAAATCCCCATTGGCCTAATGTTTTGGAGGGCTTAGGGCATACTCCACCTCCTAGAGTCTAGGCCTCCTCAGCATGGAGAGATCCCCGTGTTCAGTAATGGGAGACCAATAGGTTAAAGCCAAATACATATGGTAAGTAAATGTCTTCAAACCGAGACAATGTCTTGGAAAACGGAGCACAGAGCGCCCTCTTACAAGATGGACTGATGGTCTCATGTAGACAGTGTGTATCCGCAGGATTCAAAAGGCTCAGGACCGGTGAAAATGATGAAAATTACAAGAGGTCTGTGTCCATTAGTGAACATACAAAGGCTTAGTGGATGATTGGACGTACATATACTCGTATACATATGTACATAGTTTTCATAAACTTATTTTTATAAGGTAACTGCCCGCGCTTCGCATTGATATATCTAACGTCGGTAAACGGTATTATTTAAAAGATATTTTTATTTGTGAACTGATTTGTAAGAATGAAAATTTCATTCAAATCAGATGTGCGTTTTTGAGCTTAGGATGTAGGTACAAGGGGACGGGCAAATAGACAATTTTTTTTTTGTTTGTAAGTCATATTACTAATTTGTGTACTTTGAAGTTATCCGGCTAAACCAGTGGTTTTAAATTTGATTCAACCTGTTATTTCTGATTCATAAAACCTTCAGTCAACAACATAAACTATATTTTTAAAATAAGCTTATTCAGTACTTGTCATTGACTTTCAGTTCCTGCAACATTCAATATTCATGATCGAAAATGAAACAAATCACAATGAATTATTCATCAATTTTGTTAGTGTCAGTACAGTTCCGATAGGATTAAGTGCAGTCGCGTCGATAATTGATAAAGTGTATAAATTTTGAATACTGCGCTAATAGCGATGTTGGCAACAAGATTAAATTGATATTGCCTGTTCATTAAATGTTAAATTGAGATTAAATATTAATTAATATTTTTAACGATAATTGATTAAATATACATATTTTAAATAGTATTTTAATAGTGAAGTCATCATTTATTAAAGTAACATTTAACAAAAACTTTAATGAAATATTTTATATTATTATTTATTCATTATTCGTATCGTTCATAGCCAAGCGTCGATACTACGCGATCAACCAAGTTGAGCAAGCTAGTGACAAACATTCTGGAGCTTTTTCGTGGTTCGGAGGAAACGTTAAGCCTTAGATTCCGGTTGTTAATATTAGGTTGCAATCGTTAAGTCATATCGGAGGCTTGCACTTAGCATAAAAATCTCTAACACTTGCTAGCTAGCTAGCTAACCAGCTAAATATGAAAAGTTTCTGATACTCACAAAAGTATTGATTTAATAAAACGGTACCCACGTGGAAACATTAAGCATTAAAATTTTGCTGATGCGTCATATGATTTTTTCCGTGAAGTAAGCCAAGGGCAAAGAAGTCTTGTATTTATAATGAAGGCAGCAAAAACCTTTTACAAAGTATTTGTAAATTTCGTGGAAGCCCTGAGAGTGAGGCACTTGTTTCAACACAAGAGTTAAAATTAGTATGGCAACTCCGAAACCAATGGACTAATTTAGAAGAAATTTAGCAGGTTTTTAGCTGATATAAGGACAATGGTTATAGAATACTTTTTATTCCAGAAACCTGTTTTTTAATGTTAATGTGTTAAAGTTAGTATGGCAACTCCGAAACCAAAGGACTAATTTAGATAAAATTTAGCATGTTTGTGGATTATATATGGACGATGGTTATAGGATACTTTTTATCCCAGAAAATTGCATTGTTCCCATGCGATAATAGGTAAAATTTTGTATGGTTACTCTGAAACCACTGAACAACTCTTCTTCCGAAGCGCAAGGACGCAATAATAAATAAAATCCATATCATACACTCGTAAAACACGTGCTTTAGAATTAAAATAAACATATTATTAGATATCCTATGGCTGCTCTGATCTGAATATGGTTTCACGGATGTGTTGTTCTCAGCGTGAATAAACATTTTGTGCTTCTTTCATATAAATTGGTTCACGAAAGACATTTCGATTTGAAGAATCCCTTCTACTGCCCTGATCTATATCGAACAGTCCAAGCAGTAACTTGTTTAATACAAAAAACGCCTAACCGAGCTGGAAAATAAACCGGATACCACTGCGGTCTATTAACAAGTTCTCTCCTTATCAATCTTTTTTATATTTTTATCAATAACATTGTTTACCGGAACTTAAATTTAGTTTATGTCAAATTATAGGCCAATATGTTGCTAGTACATACATATTTATTCTTTCCCGTGATCCTCATGTTACTATATTTTACAGTTTATTAGCAAAATCATTTACATATATTTAAATGTATATAAGTTTAGTATTAATAATTTTATAACAAATATTTTTAACACCAATAAACCTCACAGGCTTAGTAATTTGTCTAGTGGCTTAATCACTAGCTTCGATATCTCCTATCGCTTAATCGCAGATACTAGAACATGTTAATGAATTCTTCAGTAATATTAATTAACTATTAACAACAGTATAAGCCTTTGGCGTTCTGGATTTATTTTTGTAATGTATTATTATTTACTGGTACTAAATGTTAATTACCATGAAATAATGAATAAAAATATTCACTAATTGATATTTGGTACGAGCTATTAACATATTTTTATTGATTTAGCATACCTAATTATAACCGAAAAATTGAAAATAAACAACGCAGCGTTTGTTTCTTATGTCTGTCGTATTAGAATAAATATAATATACATTAAAATATTCTGTAGGTAATCCTACAAATTGTACAATAACAATCTTAAGACACAGTTATATAATAATGTAATTAAGTGTTTGATTGTAACTCAAAAATTATGAGGCATCTATAAGCTCGTTGAATGGAACAATATTTTTTAAAAGTACACAAAATGTCACAAATTCTCTCATATTCTCGTATGATAGAAATACACAAGAAAGCAAGCAGCTTTTTGATATAATACATCTATACTCTCACTTTCCAGCAATCGGTCTGATTTGGTGCTGTTGGACGGAAATTATACATATATAGGAATACATTAATTTATATTAAAAGAATAAATTTATATCATTTATTTATACAATACATTTAAAGAAATCCGAGGCCAAGCACGCTCTTTGATTTTAACAATGAACACGAGTTTATTGATTAGACATAATTATACTTTAAATATAAAACTCAAGCTCGTAATGAACACAGTATAATTTTTTTGATAAGTGGTATAATTAACGCAATTTTTCAACGGTAGGTACTTTAATGTCACAAGTGTATTTTAATAATTATAAGATTGTTGTCTCCGCTACCTTTCAACTTAAACTAACTCCAATACAACGTTGTCTAACTTCGACTGTTAAATAAGAAAGTAATTTTTATTAAATAAATAGAAATTGCCTTCGTTTCACTTCGGAAGAAGATTGAATGAAAACTATCCAGTAATCCTTCTCGTCGTATAAGCTACAAATTCACAATTGAGTCCAAAATGGTTTCAGAGTTGCAATACAAATTTTAACCATATTAGGTTATCAGGCATGGTATGGGAACAAAGCCGTTTTCTAGGATGAAAGGCATCCTATATCCGTTGTCAATACATAAGCTATAAACATGCTAAATTTCATCTAAGTCTGTCCAGTGGTTTTTGCGTGAAGCTCAAACAGACAGACAGATCGATAACAAAGCATCCCTGCATAAAAATTTTCATAAAATATTTAATGTACGTAATTGATCCTGTTACAGTTTTATTATTATATTAAATAATTATTGTTCAAAAAATCCTTTTAAATAACAATTACTGATTCATGTTTTCAGGCTTGACATTGACATTGACATTTGTCAATGTTAGTGCTTATTATTAAGTTGAAATTTTAGATATTACACATCAGTATGCGATTACTCGCGAAAACTTACTGGATTTATTACAAACTTTTATTTAACTTGCAGAGTACGTTTGTATATTAGTATATTTTTATATTAGTATAGTTTGTAGATAGGTATAGTTTGTATATTAGTATATAGCTTAATTAGACCTACTACCACTTACACTATGGAGTTGAAATCTCGCATAAACCGTCCGTCCTGATGACAATGCATTTTTTATGATAAGCGTGACCTCAAAGAGTAATTAAATTTTATATTTTTATTTTATATTTTTATATTTTTCTTTCTATCAGGGATTTATAATTAAAGCTTGTGTTTTTAAATATTTTAATAAAACTTTTTTCTTAATTGAACAACATACCAGACCCACTTCATGGAACATAGTGGATTCTATTTAGATATTTAAATTTTAAAACCGATGCATTTTTTATAAATTAGGCATTAAATGCACCAAGACCATTCCGTGTTCGTAGTCAAAGCCTAACTGTAAGTAGAGCTCTGTAATTAAACCAAAACATTCGTGTAGTATTTAGAGCTAACCCCAGATCTAATGGCCGTGATATGTCTGTTCTACTGCTATCTAGCGGCATCGGGCATCGGGCATCGGGCGTCGGGTGTCGGGTATTTGTCGGGTATTTAAAACAGTTTCGGTTTGAGCCGTGTAAAGTGATACGATCTTAACACGATGCCTTGTGTCGTAGTCGATCATTAACTGGTCCTTGAGTTTTTCAAAGGGTTTAGATTGACACTCGTTAATTACTGACTAACGGTTTTAGGTTGGTGACTAAAGCGAAGAGTGGGACAAGTGGTGCTGGTGGCAAAAAATCTTAAGTACTTTCATACTTCAGAGGGTACTCACTTAAAACCGGCAGTCCTGCAGAGAAATGTTATCTACTTAAACCTATCTCGATTGTTGTCCAAAATGACTCCGAATTTCTTTATGTAACCCGCAAGCCTTCGACTTTATTTAACTGCTATAACCAGGACTGATAGCTTCATGTTCGATACGATATAACTCAAGATTTTTTTGCCAGCAGCTGTCTCCCTTTTTCGACTAATGCCCTCCAAACAAGCGTTTAAGATTTTTTTGCCACTAGCGCCACCCACTATACGACTGGTGCTTTACTTTGCTAATCACGTTGTACCTCAGAGTTGGCTTCAACCCATTTATTGACCACTCTGACTACGGGTTCCTCATCATGCTGAGGAGGCCTAGAGCATACTCCACCCATCGTCTTATCGACCGCGCCTGCTACCAACGCTTTTACATTCACCTCAGAGTACATTGATAATATTTTTTCGCAGAATTCCTTACCCTTTATAAATATGGACGCCTCCGCTTGTATTTCTGGGTAGCCCTCAATACTGGCCTTGCATAGATATCGACCAGCGGTGTGAGTGTCAACTGTCAGCGTGAGGTTGGCTGTTTTTCCCACTTTCTGTTGGAAACAAGAAACATAAGATGATAATTTTGGACTGCAGTCTAGGTGGTAGTGGTTAGGCGAGGAGTTACCGGTTCTATTCCCGGCCAGGGTAGACATTTATGTATTAGGGTTCTGTAACCCACGGCCGTATGTGGCCAGAATGCGATTGCGGCCCACATTAACACATTTACACTACGTTACTCGGCGTATCTTGTGGTCGTCCTTCGATTACTCATGGAATGTGGCCCTCATCAATACCTTATAACATTTGTGGCCCTCATATAGGAAAAGGTTGCCGATCTGTGTCATAAGGTATATTTTCTCCGGTTCATAGGAGTTATTTGTGTTGTTCAAGATGTCCACGATAAAAGGAATGATAGTGCAGAAAAGTAGATTAGTTATAAATTCCATCATAAAAAAAAGGATAAAAAAAAATTATTAAACGGTTGAAGAACCAAGAACAAATACTTGTGTCACGTAAGTGTATCTGTCTAGGTTTAAAATTGGCGTTTCGTCGGCAGAGTTATTACCAACAAGTCGAAATGCCTCCTGTAGTAAATGAAAATGTATTTATTCTATTAAATACAAAAAGTTTATATTTTAAAGACTACATATGCCTCAAAAAGAAACAAGAGTTAGTATTAAAAGAAAACAATAACAACGATCACATTCAAGACCAAAGTCTATAAAGTATACCATAAACATCGTACGCCATTAAATCATACGATATCCCATTAACACCCAAAACAATAACAAACCATCCCATAAAAGTACAATGTTCCACAAAATGACAAAAGATAATGGTTTATCACTGGCATTCACGTACCGTTTAATTCGCCCTTTTAAACTATCTCATTCGCACGGTACAAGTTAGATAAGGATAGACTATCAAACTACAGTAAAATTACCTTGGAAGTCAGATAAGAATAAGGTAATATTAATCGCTTGAAATAGTGACATTAACATCTTATAATACGCCTACACAAGAGATAACAAAGAGACTGCGTGTTGTATTAAAAACGCTGTATTACAAAAGCTATGGTCAAGTAGCAGCGATTTATAAGTTTTATTTGCCGCTAAACGCTATGCTTCTGTCGATAAAAATTGCTTTAAAGTATTAATTTTAATATGAAGCTGCATATGTACCTAATATAACCTGTATCGTGAGCATTTAAAAAAAAAATCCCTAAATACGTTGTATCGTGAGCATTTTGTAAAATATTCCCTAAATACAGTAATACGATACAGATAATTACGGTATTATAAAATAAATAACCATAATTGATAAATACACCGCCTTCAAATTACATCGAAAACTAACCAAAACGAGGGCATAATCGATGTATTCTAAATTGAATACGTATTACTCTTAAAAAATGACTTGTCGCTTTTGAATAAAAATAAATCAAGAAAATCAATATCAATCTATTAACCTTCAGAATTAAATGTGTATCCTCATCATCAATTTCAATATGAAATCAAAAATTGTATTATTTTTTCATGTCAATTTTAGTTTTATATTTTTATAATTTTTCCTTATACCAACCACTTCAACCGTGTAACTTTGAACACAGCATTACTGTCTGATAAAGGCAGGTATGGTAATGTAATAAGAGCATTCAATTTGCTTAACATCAGGACAGGAAATATTAGATGTGTATTGTCTCCGACAACGACACAATGAAAATACACCTTAGTACCTGAACAGGAAACTCTAAATCACATTGATATTGATAAAATAAATGTACAATATGTTCAACTAGACGCTTTGAGATAAAATTAAAGAAAAACAGGTCGTATCTTTCTAATACAGGATGACTAATAACGCGATAAACTAAACAAATTGATAGTCAAAGAGTAATCTATGTTCATGTGTGCATGAATTATTGTGTGAATTTTAACTAAAACGAATGGAATCCCTTGGTATCAGTTATTAAACTATCTAAAACAGTATTGTACCAATAAAAAATACTGAATAAGTTGTTAAATTTATATTTAAACCTTAACTTAAAAATTACATTCCTATTCATTAAACTAAATTAAAATAGATTTTATTCTCGAATAAGCGGATATTTTGCACTTCCTCAATTTTTGCTGCAAGGTCATTAAATTCAGTAGCTACAAACAAATTGCACTTTAAACTAAGACTTGCCTTATTCGAAATGTTTTCAAGTATATGTACTTATACTTACAAGGTTAGTGTCTTCTTCATAATGAATCCATTGTATTTCAGGGTTTGGAGAGCCATCGACGTCACAGCTTAGCGTAACTGACTTGCCTACTTCGGCTTCGACATCTTTTGGACGGTTTCTAAATGACGGTGGATCTATCATGACAAAAACAGGAGATACAATTTAAGAACTTTCATCATTACACTTTAAATCAACAACGAAAATATAGATCGAATTTTGTAATAATGATTTGAAAATGGGATTATAACAAGAAAGAAAGAAGAATCAACAGTATAAACCATCCTCGACTTATTTAAAAATATGTACTTTAACCGAAATTTTACACAATTCATTGTTCATGTGGTCGCGAAGCACTACAATGTCGTTATTTTTTAGAGATTGGTTAAGTAAAACAAGACTGAGTATGGTCAGGATGGTGACCCCTGTGATAATGATTTGTAAAAATATGTAATTGCATTAAAAATATGTAAATTTATTGAAGCTAGTCGTTATCATTTGTTATCATATCCTTCAAGCGGCATGAAAAACTTCGGACATTTGGGTAGCCCGCTAACCCGCAGGGGTTTCACTGATCCACATTATAGTAGCAATGTGATGTATGTTATAAACAGCCTTAGTTATGTCAGCTTACTTCGAAGAGAGTGAGCTCACTAATTGAATAAATAAGTCTTTCGTTATTAATTTTCTGCAGGCTCGTAAGCACGGTCCTGCTTAATGGACGAAAGTCATTGTCACGTCCGTCGTCTGTAATATCATGCTAATGGTGACCCCGCGTGATCACTCGGCATCTTATGGAAAAATAAAAACTATTATATAAAAAGACTCACATCCAACTTGTAATTTCTCTGACTCTTCGCTTCTCCCGACATCGTTAAATACAACGCATTTGATGTCTACACCATTATACGTCCTTGTCACATTTGAAATTTTCTGAAACAAAACAGTTTTTAATAATAATGTTGGGTTGTGTTGACCTCGTCCAGTAACTTAATTTACTACACTCTTCACATTCTAATTCTTTTGATTTTATTTCGTAATAAATCAAATAGATTGCTTAACAAATATTTTTATTCGGTTTCAATTTTATTGAGGATAGATCCCTTATTAGTCTAGGAATTTATGTTACCAGTTATACAAATTGGATCCTAAGTAAATTTTTCTTCGGTTCAATTAGCGAAATATGTTTCTTGTCTTGATACAAGTATTTTTAATTTTAGATTACAAACATTTAATTTTAATTACATATACTAATTACGATGTGTTAATAGATATTTATTTTGTCAAGACGTTCAAAAGTTACAAGATCGTTGACAGACCAACCAAAAAAGATATTCAGTATATTTTGGTAAAATATTTTCTGAATGATTTAAAGCTTTCAGAGATTTCAGTTGAAGACTTTGCGTGAAAACGTTCCTTATGTTTCTCAACATAAGACACAGTTTACTTCAATTTAGAATTTCGTAGATGGTTTCCCGCAAAATATTAAGTTCATTTTAACGTTACGTTTCTCTGAAATCCAGGTATTAGTGAATCGAAATAAGATTTTACCGGGGAGACAACCTGACAGTTGTCTTATACCGGGTTTACCTGAATTGATGTGGCTTAGAGTTGGTACAGAATAAACATCAATATACATTAGATAGATTTAATTCTTGTTATATAACAAGGACGTATTTGTGCGTTATTGAGAAGAAAAAATGACTTTACGCCAATAATAATTTGCATAATTGAAAGGTCAAACTGCCTACGGGATGCTAAACCAATTTGAAAGTACATAGATTCACCTAAAGTACCAATATTAAAAAAAAATACTGTGTATAATTTAGAATATTCTAGGATAAATTATATTATGACAAGTGACGTATAGTTTACTTTAATAGTGCGATATGTAACATAAAAAATGTGTGTGAGTTATATCCCGAGGGATGTGAGCGATCCCGACTGCTTGTACCTACATAACTTCTACTAGTTCTAGTTGTTCTATGCAATGCCAAAATTAAAAATCAAATCTTACGTCATTCGAAATTAAACATTTTTTTAGGTTAAGCCGAGAAACCTACTAACACTTTCTAATTATTTTTCATCATACTCTTTATAGTATACAACGTGAATTTTATGAAATTCAAGACAGCAGCAGAGATTTACTCAACCTACTAATTTACAAAGTTTCCGCTTTTATCAAAGTTAATATAAATTTTTTATAGACTATTTATAATCTTCGTTTAGCCTGGATTAAATGACCCCTTAAGTTGCTAAGCTGTAAAGCTCCGAAACTTGGTGAAAGAAACTTTGTTATACAAGTTCCGAGTAGTTTGGAATATTTAACTAACAAGGAAACAACTGACCAAATTTGAATAAGGAATCAACTAAAAGACTAAGAACTAAATTGTTACTACGGATCGATTCTATACTTATATTAAACTAGAAACTGTCCGCGCTTTGTTTCGAAAGACATAGTTATCGGGAAAAAATTGTTATTGTTATTGAACTTTATTGTGACAGTTTTAATTATTAACTATTTTGTGCACACCTTGGGTTGGATTATCAAAGTTTTCATCAGACCCCTAACGTTTTTTGAAAATGTTTTATAGTCTATATTAATCAGAAATAATCTAGGATTCTGATGATAAAAGAATTTTCCAAATCGGCCCATTAGTTTGGGACCCTATTTTCCTCAAACAAAGAAATATTCAAATGTTTCCTCTTCAAAAAATTTATATAGAAAAGCATTTTACAACTACGCGTAGTTCGATACGATGAGAATTGAACCAAAGACCTCCAACTCCGTACCATATATACTCGTACGGTACATGTAAACCTATAACAATACTGTGATAAGATGCTAGTAACACCGCAGTACGTTTCCCATCGCCCCAGTTACGTGTAAAATATACATGTAAAAAATTAATATTTACAACTTACCAATTCAGAACTATTTCCAATAACACTTTCGTTATTCATAATCCATCTGAAAGTCAAATTCGATGGATTGGCGTCAGCGGTACAGGCTGGAAAAAATGTTTTGTGCAATTATTTTGAACAGTAGCAAACTTTATACTAGTGCCAAGTTTGGTATGAAAACATAATAGGTAATGTGTGTAAACCGAAAACGCATTGCTCGGCGTCTTGCGTCGATCCTAAAATATCAATTAAGTTAAGTAAAAGCGGTCAAACCGATAGGAGGATGTGTGATCCCTAGTAACAATATTTGTTGATCGCCTCAGAACTTCGGAGGACACCTTAAGCGGTTGGCCTTGATTGTTATCGTTAGATAGCAATCGTTAAACCACTTCGGGACTTTCGGGCGGCATAAAAACTTCCAGAACTCGGTTTGGCACCGCCACCAATTCGTATTAGAGTGGAGTATGCTCTAGGGCTCCTCAGTATGAGGTGAGACCCTTACTCAGTAATGGGTGAAATGGGTTGAGGCCAGTCAAGAATTAAATTATAATACGTAAAAATTGTAAGTACGTTCCCTTTACTTACATAAAATAACGTCCCTTCCCTCTGGAACTACTCTACTCCCTGACCTGTGGTGTATCTTCACTATTGGCGCATATTTCACCTGTTGACAAAACAAAACAAATATAAGATAAGGTACAATAAAGAAAGCATTGACACCCTAACGGATTTGAAGGTGACTTGACCATTTCCACTTTTATAATCCATACTAATAATAAAGAGAAACGATTTGTATGTTTGTAATAAATAAACTCAGAAAGTACTGGTCCGATTTCAAAAA
>DWJZ01000460.1:0-32281 GCA_018249125.1 Asbolis capucinus
CTTGCTCACAAAAGTGCACTGTTGCCATCCAGCACGTCTCGCTATCGAGCATTCTTTTTATAACATTCGGTAGTGAAAGGCCTATGATACGCCCATGCAGGACACTCTGCAAGGGTGTGCGCTGCCGTGTCCAATGGAGCCCCGCACTGGCAGCAGGTGGGTGTCGCCTCACGTCCGGCTATTTGGTGCAGGTACTTACCAAAGCACACATGTCCGGTAAGAACGTGCACAAGTTTAAAAGTAAGCCACCCATGACGCCGGCCAATCCATCTATCGGGATGTGGGCGAATAGCCTCCACAATCGCCAACCCGGCTACGGGCGAATGCAGCTCAACTTCCCATCTACGGATCATGGTTGCTTGCGCGTGTTTCCTTGTCCTTTGCACATTGGCGACTTCTGAGTGCTCGACATTTCAATTTTGGTACACTTCCGCAAGCACCCTGGCCTGGAGTTCCCAGGGTGGGTCGCCCGCAAATAGTCCACCACGCTGGCCAAGTGTGGATTGGCGGACTTCACACCTTTGAAAACTGTAAGGAGAACTCTCTGGAGTGTAGGTTATTTCAGGATGTTTTCTTCCACCCTCGTCAGTAAAGATCGACTTCTAATACGCACATTACTTTAAAACTTAGAGGTATGCGCCGCAGGATCGACCCCAGGACCTTCCGTTCTAGAGTTACCATCGTTAAAGCCCTTAGGCTATGAATGCTTTTCCTCAGGTAAGTACCTATCTATTTATATTCTTTGGGTATGTGCATGGATCCAGCGCTATCCAAATATAGACCAGCATTACTTATAAACAACTTAATAATATAACTGCCGTACGCAGAGTCGTTATTGTTTACTAAAATCACTGCTTAGAACAGAATCACTACACAAATTCTAAATTAAGGAGCAATTTGTCACCATGAACTACCATTAACAACCATTACTTGAATGGTGAACTAGGCTAAGTTGAAGCGGTGATAGCTTCGAGGTTCAGAATTCAGCCTCCTACTCAGGGGGTACTGGCTCGAATCTCAGGGCGCGCACTTCTGACTTTTCGGAGTTAAGTGCATTTTAAGCATTTAAATGTTACTCGCTATAACGGTGAAGGAAAACATCGTGAGTGAGTGAAACAGCGTGAGTTTTCCAAATTCAAAGGTGTGTGAAGTCTGCCAATCCGCACTTGGCCAGCGTGGTGGACTATGGCGTTAACTTTCTCATTCAGAGAAGAGACCCGTGCTCAATAGTGGGCCATGATGGGTTGAGATGATGAACCATTAAGTACTCTAAGGGCAGTTAAAAGCCTAAGAAAATCCACTATTTTCATTAACAAAAATGAGCGAATAAATATAAATTAAACTTTGAAATGTGCGCTGCGACGGTGCCGCGGTGCCGTCTTTTGTCATTCTAAACGCATTCTAGAGCAACATAGCTAGACATCTCATTGTTCCCGCTCGTTGTCAGAGCAGAATACACTTTACATTTAGTTGTGAATAACCTTATTGTTAAGCCGGCCCGGCGCCGCACGCTGACGTCCGCGCTACTAAAACACGAATCCACCCGGGGTACATTATTATTTTGATGTATGAAGAAGCCTATCAGTTTGAACGTTGGTCCCTCGGTCGGCAGGTCCCAGGTTCAAACTGCGCACACCTATAATCTTCAAAAGTTATGTGCGTATCAGATGTCGTTAACGACTCTACAACGGCAACTAATACAATAATGATCGAAATTACTGTTATTTTGTATTCCTCCTGCATTTTATTCTGAATTTGTCTACAAAATGAATTCAAGGGGGAGCGTTGAGTACTATGCAAATCGAGTCTTTTGTACACACACTCAGACAGTTTGCTCAGTGAATCAATGTAGGATTATCAAGAATTTGTATAGTGAATGGCTTTCTGGCGAGGAGGCGGGGCAAGGAACCTGGCGGGAGGTTTAACAACTTAACGAATAATTAAGGCAATTATGAAACCCTCGAGCGTGCTCCGGGGCTTCCAACGGAAATATATTTATTTTAAACTGTGTAGGGAGACGACTGCGCGTTTGGTATACCAGCAATAACGTTAACTAGGTTTATTAAAATATCTAAAAAACACTAGGTTTATTTATAGATCTCTGATCCAAACAAATACAGAAAATTTGATAACTGTATTGATAACTGTTGAGGAGTTCCTTTCTCTGGAGCCAATTCTGACCGTAGTATCAGGTCATGATCATCATTAAAATGCATTGTGAATTCAAATGCAATGAGGAAGTGGCTCTCATGAAGCTTGCAACATTTGACCCGAACACTTAACAAACAGATATAATATACAAACATACGAGTACACTGCAAGTTACAAAAGCTTGTAAAAATTAAGTCATAGTTTTTGAAAGTAATGATGCAGTACGAAATAGTAGGAGCCTCATGGGTATAGCCCAACTTTGCGGGTTCCTACAGGTACACATTTATTTTAAATGCGTAGGGAGAAGACTTCGCGTCTGAACCTATTTCAAAGATGTGTACGCCCTTCTCCCGCACTTCAGTGCGTTCTAACCCGCCGTAAGAATCGCTTATGTTACACAGAAATAAGATAACATTCTAATGGTGAAAGAGTTTCGGAAATCTGTTCTGGAAAGTTAAAGTTTATTCGTTACAAACACAAATATATTGTCTCTTTGTAATATTAGTATAACACAGTTTCGCAACAGGTTTGGCATTTAAGTATGAACGTAGCGCTTTGCGTCCTCTTTCATCATGCGTACCGCGAAGGACTGGAATAAGTTGCTAGCGTCAGTGTTTCCGTTCGATTACCATCAAGTGGGATAGTAGTCAAATACTTATTTATAGAAAGTAAAAAAAAGGTTCAAGCAAGTGTAATTTTATAACTCTTGAACGGGCTCACCTATCTAAACCAAATGTTCAGGCTTTGTTCGGACTATTTAGTAGATGGTTTATGTGAAGTTTACACAAAATCGGTAGAGTGGTTCTTCATTTATCACTTTGTTTGTATTTGTAAGTGAGGTTGAGGAAATCAGTCCACGTGAACAGAGTCGCGGGCGGAAGCTAGTAGTAATATATGTAGTTTACAAAAACTAGTATTTATGAATATTAAACAAAGGGTACGAAGGTAACATCCCGCCGTGGCGAGCAGTAGAGCCGGGTGTATGGTTAGCAGCAGTGGCGCACCGCGGGCCTCGGACAAAGGGCACGAGCGCACGGTTAGCAAAACAATGAGCTATGGCAAAGAAGGCAGTGCTCGGAAGTGGCAATTACCGGGGAAACATAATAGCATTATTGTTCGCCGCAGCGCCTCGCTCGAGCAGGGGGAATCCGACACTTCCGAAGCCCATATTGGCCGCTCCGGCCGCCTCCGTTACATTACAGACCTTATTAACACGCATTTACACAACGATACATTGCCTCGCTCGATGAAAACAAGTGCCATGAACACACTGTAACCTACTAATGGCGCCAGTGGCCACACTATAACCTACTAATGATTTTTGTTGACCGTTAGTGATCGGAGAAGAAAAGTAACAGCGGTCACCGCTTGTCATAAAAATAGCCGCGCGTTTGCGGGTTAAGTTATTGCGGTCCTGTTTGTTATCGTTAGGCCTATCAGAGGCCTTCAGCAAGAGTAAAAACATTTGTGTTGCTCACTAATATCTTCATCAACCTCCACTGGCAGCTTGGTGTAGCGTGCTCCAGCCTTCCACGGGTGCGAAGAGAATACCATATTCAGTAATGGACAATAAAACGGATAAAACAATAATGATCACCAATAATACTGCGACTGCGTCAATAAGTTAATAGTTATGAATATGGCACAAATATTAACAGTCAATAAGCATATTTTTTTATTATGAAATTCGATCTGAGAATATTTTGCTTGGGCATCTTTCTAATTTGGTAAGACTACGAAAATGGATCCGCAAAAAAAACAGGGCCGAGATGATATTTAATATTAGACTAATTATTTTGTGCTTGCCTAAAGCGAGGACGGACGCAAATCAATACGTACGTAATTGCTAGCACAATCATCAATTAGTGAGTTAGCTGCTGCAGTGCTAGTGCGGTAGTGCAGTCGGGTGGCGCACGGCAGTCAACACATTGGGAGTTAGGCATGTTGTTTGCAACAATACTAATTGATACAAAAATTAACCTTTTTTGTATCTCAAGTATTTATCGAGCTACAATAAGTCAGTGAAAGTGTTATCTCGGTGAAACGTGTAAAAAAAACGCGGAAAATTTTAAATATTGGAAAGTTGATCTGTGTTCAACTAATTTAAGTGGAAAACGAACAAAACAGTACTCTAAGTTTCTCAGTCTCAGTACTTTAAGTGTTGTGTAAAGTGTAATTTGAATAACATCTCCTAAAATGATAACAGTGCATAAACGTTATTTTGAATTTATTTGTTATTTATTTACATTCAGGCCAAATGGAAATGAATAACAAATAAATTCATAAGCGACCATTTGATGCAGTAAAATAATGCATTGAAAAAGTGCCATCTATCGGACGTTAGACATAGTACCTAGTAAAAGTCATTACTCATTAGGACTATCAATAACGTCGATGGATCTGATGTACCGAGCGTCATCTTCCGAAAATTAAAATAATATCTTCTAAGATACTATAACGAAAACAATCGTAAGTGATAACATAGGTCGCTACGATACTCAGCTTATCCATATCAGAACTATGTCAACTATGAAGGACAAAATGATACCACCTGTTGCGTGTAAGAAATGTAAATCTTCGGTACCAAATAAATTCAAATGCAACAGCTGTAATTTAAAATGGACTTAAATTACAACCGAACAATATGGAACCAATGTCGGAAGATCTACAAACAAAAAGGAAATGCTCAGATTGTCAAAATTAAATTAAAAAAAACCAACTATTGCACAAAAGATATTTCCAAGTGCTCCGCTGAAAATATAATACAGCGTAAAAGAAAAAGATCTATACAAACTCAAGAAAGTTTAGTTTACTCGCACTCTGATAATTATGACACCTCCTTTATATCTATTGATTTCAATCTCAGACGAAGTTTAGCAGATATATCAACTAGAATGCATGATGATGACACAGTCAACGAGGACTACTGAGGTAAAATAAAGATTAGAAATGAACCACCATGGTCGATAGGCAGGATTCCCAAGGTGATTGCCAAATAAATTAAAGAATATAGTATTACAGGATGAATTGTGGTATTGTGCACTAATAAAGCTTCCATCACGATATACTCGTAAAATCTGCAATGAGGACACGCAGTGCTCCCAAACAAAGGCTTCCAGTGTATTTTGTAGTCAATGGGAAATAAAGCAGGTCCCGAATTATAACAATAGCTTCATGTAAGTGTTGTTTTAGTGTACTTATGACGGAGAATTTGCGGAACAATTCATGTTACATTGGCAAAGGGAAACCTCGCACAGCCAGAATATCATTCCCCGGGAGTGATTATGCGCCATTTATTTTACATAATTATATGTAATAAAGAGAAACAGTAATAAAACTTTAGGAGCATTCTTCAGCAAACGATGTCGTTTAATAGGGCAGTTAGGTAAAGTTAATAAAATTACCTTCGAATCTTGTCGAGAATTCAAAGTATCGTAATTTACACTCAGCATCGTTACAAAACAAGTTTCCCTCGAACGTTACCGAATGAGATTATTGGCATCTAGTCAATTTATCCATATTAGCTTCCCCCTTTCAGTCAGTCGTATCGCTTTCCAAATTGTCGGCGTTATTCCGGAGATTATTCCTTCCGATTCGTTTCATCTCGTACAAATTATGTAGGTCGTGACACACGATATGTGTCGCCCGATTGATTGGGCGTTACCACAAATTGCTGTTTGTGTTTTGGCTCGAGGACAGATGTGGATGAAGCCATGTCACGGTAAATACATTTGATGTCGTGTAAATAATCTCTGCATGTGAAGGTGCCTCATGTCGTGTATCAGGTTGCCGCTGATCGAAATTACAGAATTTTTTTCTGAATAAAATAATTTCCTTATCTTACAACCTTTACTTCAGTTTCTAATATCCTTCGTCAAATCGATTGTGAATATCTTCGTTAATTATAATTTTGCCTGTGTTCTCTTAACCATTTTTGAGTTCAATGCTCGCATTATATCCTAACAATAAGAAACTTGCAATTTTCCCTTTTAAATGTACTGGATAAAATAGTTATATTTTAACGGCAGCTGCAGCGTTAATTTTTTCAAGCAGAAAATGAAAATGTGTACAAAAAATATGTCCGCCTTATGCCATACCTCGCTTGGGAGCGAGTAGTGAATATAAACTTTATGTGTTGAAGTAGCGAATATCTCTTAATATTTACTGGATGGCGCTTATAACTATAACAAGATTAAACGCAAACAAACAGAGCTAGTAAAATTTATTATTATTATGTACTAACCATACCCGCAGCTTCGCTTACACACATACATATTAAGCAAAACGACCTCCTCAGCTGCCAGATGCACAGTATAAAGATACGATTGAATCAGGAAGTATGCATCTCACACTTCGGGCAGTGTCCGAATGGGGTGATGCCAATCTTCTTCTGCGGTTCAACGCCACCAAAACTCAAACCTATCTGTTCACCGCCAAGAAGAACCCTCTTACCTTGCTGCCACTATTCAGGATGTACCCTTGGAATACACCGACCGTCTACAGTTGTCAGCAATTGAGGAACCTCAACTTCGGATGGTTCGTCGAATCCAAGGCTAAGGCAGCAGCAAAGAAACTTGGTATCTTTGCTGAAATACAGCGATACTTCACACCGAGGCTACTGTTGATCTTGTATAAAGTCCAGATCCGGCCATGTGTGGAGTACTGCAATCATATTTGGGCTGGTGCTGCCAAATCTTACTTATGTGGACCTAGAGGCGTGCTAAGAGATTCCAATGAATCTCATGTGATAGAATCATCAATGTGATAGAGATCTGCTCGATATCAATCTACAAAGCCAAAGGTGTAGGGTAGTCCAGCCTTTGGGTTTTATAGGGTACATTTTGGAGAGTATGCTCAGGACATATTCGATAACATTCCTCCGTCCCCCTTCCTCCACAACGGCAACCGAACAACGGCGTACGGCGGGTATCCATCCTTATGTCGTTAACATCCCACCGGTCCGAACTTTATGGTTCTCGACGCCTTTCGTTTGATGTAGGAGCCTTCGAGAGAAGAGTGAATAGGCATTTACTAAGTTAGTGCGTCCAATATCTTAGACATCATCACTACTTACCATCAGGAAGGATCTGTGTCAAGCATTAACTTATTCTAGGTTTAAAAAATCATACATAGTTTTTTTATTACCAGTGGACCAAAAATGTCATACAAACTGTCATCCCGTATCACAATGGAACCCTGGTATAATTAGGGATGAAAAGTATCCTATACGCGAAGTATTTCTCGAGATATAAAGTCATTCAAAAAATAAATACTACATATGTATATGAAAAGTTACAAATTTTCACCCCCCTTTTCTATCCTTTATAGGATGAAATTAAAAAGACGCTCAATTTAAATTGAAAGTATTATATTAAGGATATGTTCATTTCAAATTCAATTCACATACACGTATACATATACGTATATTAATATTATTTTGCCTTTTTATCATTACAAAATATTAAAAAACTGAGAGACATACATATATTTAATTAAATTAGGCATGTTTTTGTTAATTCATGCAAATCAGTTGATATTTAATTCCAGTACAAACCTTCTTCTCCTATTCCAAATAAACTCGAGCGTCATTTGGAATAAAAAGTATCCCGAATGTTAATAGGGAATATGAGTAATAATCTTACACAGTCTCATCGAAATCTGTCCGCGGGTTTTCACGTGATGAGCGTTCAGACGAACACAATAACTCCAAAAATACAATTACGTGTTCTACCTCGATGATAGAGTGCCCCTTTATCAAAATTTTGAAAAAATAATCATAGTACAGAAAAAATGCACTTTGAGTTTAATTATATTAGAGGTACTTATTCAGCAACTATCACTTCTAAGGACAGGTTTTTTATCATCATTTCATCACCTGAGCTGTTAAAAGTATATTGTGAGTATATAAAGTACCTAATGGCATACTCGTAGAAAGGCAGCCGATTAAAAATTATAATTTTGTCTCGTTTAAATTTAAAATCAAAATATTCATTAATGTATTAGTAGTATGCCTAATATTGAACGATAAAAATGATTCTCTATAAATTTTCTTTAATTACTTGTACAGCAATACCAATGGTTTCAAAACGAACCTTCTTTGGGGAGAAGCGACCAGTACACAAACTGTCAGCTCATCTTTAAGTTAATGTGACGGTAAGAAACAATTTAAGTTTGTGGCCATTTTGCATAATAGTGTGACGGATGAGGAAGCGGTCCAGGTGCCGCAGCCGGCTGCTGGAGACGAGTGATTGCATTTATTGGATCATTTAAATTTCTTAGTCCAAGTTTTTGCGCTGCGCTCGTTAAGTTTTATGCTCCAGCATTTGCAGTTTGTCTACAGAATGTTGAGAAATTTTATGCGTCTTTTTGTTTCTTGTTTTGCTTTCTTTCGTTTTTCAAGTCTTATTTTATTAAATCTGTATTTATTAAAATAAATTCGCTACTTTTATGCACAAACATAAACTAATAATATCCTACTCCTGTAATGTTCAAATATAATTTTACATTACTATTACAAACAGACACACCAACCATTATGTATAATTATCATGATTGCAACCCATAACCTTCCCACTGCTGGGTCTCTCCTAATAAAGAAAGGGTATATTCAAATTTAAAGTCAAAGTCATTCATTTCATGAAGTTATTTTCAATACATTTATGAACGTATTTTTTTTTTATCCAGCGTTTCGAAAATGTGCCATAATAAAGAGGAGAAGAAACTGCGGCAGAAACTCTTCAAAGAGCATCGTCTGTCACGCTGGCCAACTCCGCATCCATATACTTCACAGTCCTTCGACAGTTTTATACGAAATTCTCATGACTGCAACTTTCTTCACGGTGTCTTCCATAACTAAAGTAAATTTAGCGAGGATTTGAACCCAGGGCCATACCGTTCCATCCAGTGAACAATCCGCTGGGTTGTCTCTGCTTTTAATGTATAGATCTACATAATTATATATCAAGAAGGTATATAAATATAGCATCTTCATATCTCCTAAAGTCACATAAATAAATAGACAACACAAATGTCGTTGTTGTACTAACTTTGCGTGACTTCTTGACAGTTGCTGGACAGAATATTGTGAGTAGTTTAAACTAGGTACTGACCTGCGAACATATCAGGATGGACCGATCGGAACTGGTGGTGGCGCGGCGCGGCTCCCGGCCGGTGTAGCTGCGGGATAAGATGCAGCCACAGCGCCATCTTATGGCCGCGGTAGTGGCTCTTCACACGTAGCTTCGTACCTGGTGGAAATACCGCATTAAAACCTTGGCGTGAAAGTTACTTTCACGTGGTCAAATTGGTAAATATGCAAATTATTACTTTTAAAAAAATTGTTCGCGGTTAATATCAGCGTGGTTTACCGGCGATGTTGTGAACATTTAAAAAAGATTTGTGGAGTCAACTTGTTTAACAATAATTATTACATTATATAAAATCTGAACACCGCGTCAAATCTCTATAAAATATTCATGTTGTGATGTGGTTTTTACAGGCCACGAACTAAAACCCAATTTATCATTGGACAATTTTGATGTCTACTTTAAATTTACGAGATCAAAGATCCATTCATATTTATTTTTATATTACTCTGTCGTTATAAATTTATTGCGCCTATACGGAAATACTGACAGGCATGAATTTTCCGTTATAAATTTCACATCTGCTATTATCGCACATCCATTACGCGGTGAATTAGCTTAACTCCATCTGTTAATGTCCGAAACTAAGAATGCGCAGAAAAGAAATCTTTAATAGCTTATTTCAGGATTCTTGTGACGTCATTGTGGGACGAATACCACAAACATAATTTATACCACTATAAATACCTCACCTATACTTAAATACTGCTGAGTATTCAGTTCATATCGTGGCCACGGCACAGCACTGTCCTGATGCTTATCTTCTGACCGAGGACTGGGGTCGCCAGTCTTCGCAAAGGCGGCCAGTAACGACACGGTAGACTCCGCCACCGACACGTCTCCTCGAGAATAGTTCCGAGGGTTGAAGGGCATACCGCCGACGAGAGGCAAACCCAGGAAGTACGGCAGCGTTTCACTTGTGACGCTGCCCAGACGCTGAGAAATATTTTATGTAGCATTAAATCTAATCTGGTTCAATAAGTACGAGATTTCCTAACAATAACTGAGGCAGCTAGCGCCGTCAGATAATGTGTTAGGGAAATTAGATAAATAAGCAATTACCTGTGGATATTCCGCATCTTTACTCTGATGTGCAAAATGTGCAAAATATGTCTTCGCGCCTCGCTTCGCGTGCAGCTGAGCAACCCTGAGTGCCGGCGCGGCCACTGCAGCGTCACTGAGTGACTCCAGGGTCGCGTCCCGAATATTGATGGGGTGTTGGATCGGCTTCTCCCAGTCGGTGTACTCGTTCCGAATGGCGGCGAAGATTTCGTTACGATGGTAGCGATACACGTTGCGAACGTAGGTGCGGAGGATGCGGTTCCTAAACCGACAAATAAATTTTATGTACAAATAGAAGATACATTAAAAAATAATCGAGGCTTTTACTGGTAAATCAGGAAGCAACATAACTATATTTGTAAGATATCAATATTTTGTAGCTCACTTTTACAGTCTTTTTCAATTATTCGCTGATAAAATTAAAATTTGTAAGTTTGCAAGTCGACTAAAAAGAATTTTTTTCATGAGCCCATCGAATCGAGCCATAATTCAATAGAAGAATCAAAGTCGTCTCTATACCTTAATATCTGAGTCTCAGAACTAGTGGATTTCCTTTCTCACCCTCTTATGCGTGCATTTTTTATTTATTATTGGCATTGTCAACAAAAGGACTATGTTTCATATTGTTATTATAGAGCGGCCATCAAACATTCCGGACCTCCTGGCAAAACAAACCTCAGTGTAAGTCGAGCTCAGTGTGTATCGGGAAAAACGACAATATGATACACATCAAACATAATTAATGGCAGGTTGGCTAAACAAAGCGTGTCTTATCATCATAATCCTGTCAAAACAAATGAACAATTGAAGACAGAAGAAAAGAGTTCTCTAAATTTCCGAGCTAAAATAAAATAAAGGACTTAATCTGGAAAAGACATAAATTTCTTGGAAACTTCAACTCGGAAGCTGTTAGCCGATAATCCAATAGCGAGATTTAAGTCAGCAATTTCAACCTCCAGCCATTATTGAATCCAACTAGTCGCAGACGTTCGAGGTCAATTTAACGTCGCTTAGGAAATCCGTACTGGTCCGGCCACAATAACAACTTCCACAATCTGCTATAATTGGGATCACCGCGCCCGATTTACTGTCTAAACTGAGACATTAGCACTAGGATTACTACTGCTCGTGATTGTGCTGAAGATCAACATTATATAGGACGAGCACAACCCGGCTATTGGGTATTGGGAATGCAGGCCAGTATTTCATATTTATATCATATGTACATATATCACCATATCAGCGAGTATAAATAGGAAAAAATACACTTTTGTCGTAGTGCTTTAGTCATTATTGGAACAGCTTTTAAAGAAGAACTTGTATTATGAAGGCATACTTTTAAAGAGATTGAAAACAGAAACACAATCATATGTAAACAATCGTATTTATAGTCATTTGGTCGCGTCGTGCCCATCAGGTCTCACAATATGCCGATTGTTTAATATACAGTTGTATTTACGGAACACAGTGAATACTCAAATAAAAACGAGAAAGTATACCTATTATTCTCTCTACCTTTGGAATTTAAATGTATCAAAGACTTAAGTGTTTTGTGCCATTTTATAATTGGCCATTCACAAGGCTGTAGAAGAAGATGAAAAATGAATTGTAGCAGGTATTTTGTGTGGTTCTGCTGTTTACATACACATTACAATTTGTAAGGTTTTGACTGTTGAAATTATAACAGTTGGGTTGTCATTTTGCCTCCTTCATATTATGTATGACAATAACAGCGAGCATTCTTAAAAGCCGTATGTTAACGGTGGAATCACATAAAATTACTGCGACATACGCACAGTCTTTTACTTAAAGTCAAATCTGGCTCAGCAATCGTGGTTCATGAATATGAGGTTCAGTAAATTAAACGCTCCACACAAAATGAGTACCTGTGTTCCTCCTCAAATCCATGTCTAATGTCATCATCGCTGAAGAACTGGTAGCTCTCGGTGGTGGTGACGACCACTGCCAGCGAACATTCTAGGAACGTCTCGCTGGCGTGTAACGCCCTCGTTGGCGCCTGGCCCTGCACGTCTCTCGTTGTTGGCACGGACGGCGCCCATCCCGCCAAAAACCTCGCTTTTGGAGCGTCTACTGCCAGTAAGACTGCGAGTGGCCGGGAGCGGATGCATGCTGCTAGCCTGATGAATACATATTATGTCTCATATTGTGCTCTAAAGATGTTTCCTTTCTTATATAGTTGCATTTGATCTGTTGTAGCTATATATATTTTAACAACAATAAAATAAAACATAGTAGCTACAGCCAAAGTAAATGTTAGCCCAAATATCGTCCTTGCAACCCATAAGCGCCCCACTACTGAGCTCGAATATCCTCTCACAATGGGTTGGATTCAGGCTATGGTCAACTAAATTGACTTGGAAGACTTCATACACCTGTGAGACTTTTGGAAAACTCTCAGCTGTACAGGTTTCTACCAAAGCAAGTGTTATTACTTAGTGATATTATTATCAACTTCTAATGCATATACAACTTCGAAAATTAGACTAGCGTCAGGGGAGGAGGCCGAATTTTAGGTTATCACTGCTTTAGTAAATATCAATTGAAACCAAATTATCCTATGCTCAGATTTCTCCATAACACTTCAGTAAGGAATATTAGATCTCGAAACAGGTATGCTGTCATGTCACGAATACTCCATTAGCCAGATGTACGTTATTTTTGTGACATTCTATTGCAACCGACAAGGGTGATACAATTTTTCGATTATGATAAAAAAAATAAAAATGCGTGAATGTGGGTTTCACTCATCAACCGTAAAAAAAAAGGTTCGCGACAGTTAAAAATTTTCAAGTTGGGAAAAATTTTAAACCAAATTTATTAGATATCTAGCGGATAATTGTAAATGGGCAATTGAATAAGTAATAACGGAGGGTAGTAGGTTAACCATATTTTATATTTTAATCATATTTTAATCATATGGGATACGAACGTCTATTATTTAGCTTCAATAGTATTAAACGAGTTCTCATGCCAGGGACTCATGTGCCTTTCTGAGAATGGATTCATAAAACACACAATCCTAAAATATCTAGGATAAATATAACCTATCTAAATGTTTCGTCAGCTGACAGGATCTCATCATCTAACCATTTCTTCTGTAGATATTTCCCGCAATGAACCGAGTAGAATTATATAAAGAATCGTGAAATGCTAGCGCAGTTGTTTATGCTTCTGACAATGTTCGTGTAATGGCACACGCGTACACGCGTTTTGGGAAATGTTCCAAACTGGCGGTTATCTGCCAGGATTATCGTTAGACGCAGCTGCCAATAAATTTATAGTAAGCTGGAATATTCAGTAACTATGTCCAAAATTACTAAAATTTATTTGAAGTTCGAGTTCATTGCTGAGAATAATTATTTTAGTAGAGCTGAATTTCATTAGTCCTTTTTTGTGTTGAGCAGGCAAACAAACAGATCGGTCAGCTAACGAAATGTCATCACCGTTATCTATAGAAAATCGTAATGAAGAAAGATAAAAAATGGAAGCAATTTTAAGCGAGTGAGGTGAGTTGTAACACCAATGAATCTCAGGCGCACCAATAAGTTACAGAAAAAGATGAATATCATGAAAAAGAATAGAGATCTAATACATGGAGAGAAAGGAAAGGAGGACTGGGTCTCCGACACTAAACACTTCATTGTCCCGGCTAACGAATGTAAGTCTACCGTTTCAGTCAAAAGCAAAGATCCACCAGCAAAGAACATCTAAAATACAACGTGTCACACCTAGCACTCAGCCAATTTCAGTAGGTACTGTTATGTAAAAAACCGATCGCGTTCACGATATTCAAATGAATTCAGAGCCATCGATCACAGTGACAGTAATCGACACCTGCCGTTGAGTTAAGAGCGTTTCCACTGAGTACGTCGAAATAATTATACAATACAACATAATTTACTGCAGACTATGCTTGAAATATTATCAATTGGTTTGTTACTGATAGAAGATACTAATGTAATCTATACGTCGACATATTGTAATACAAAGCTAACTAAAATCGTAGATATGCCCGTGTAAGGTTATTGTATAATCCGTAAATTATGTCAGGGTATCCCATGAACTATCCTTTGTGTATCTGTAGGAGCACTGTTTATGTAAAGCTTATATGGAGCGAAAACTAATAGTGATTTACCAATGGACTACGAGCTCTTATCTTAGAACAAATTTAGTCTAACTACAACTTTCTTGCTCGAGCAGTCGCCAAACAATTCGTCATGTTTCGTTTTGCGGCTTGAGAGTGGGTTCTTTGTTCTTGGCCGACAACACATCACTGATGTCTTTTCAGTTTTTGTTGTGTATGGATTTCTCAATATGGCTATGTCATTTTCAGTCACGAGAGTTGCCTGCTAATTTGTGATATTGTATGTTATGTCTTATGTTAATAGTTTTATGAACTTTTATGCGTTTTATAGACACAATCACGAAAGTGGAAAAGAACAGTGATAGCCTAATGATTTCAACATTGGTCTCCCTTGTAGAATAGCTTCAAATGCTATACGAACGTTGTTTTTAAAAATGTTATAAGCAATTTACAAATTCATGTTCACTTGTTTCCGTAAAGGACCGTACTGGACATCTACATAGGAGTTCCTTCTATATTTTTAAAGGTGTGTGAAGTCTACTAATTCGATAATAGCTAACGTGGTGGGCTAGGGCTCACATTGTGCGAGACTCGAGTCGAGCTGAGGGACCGTTATAGGTTGCAACGATGGCGATGGAGTTACCAATGGTCTTCGCCCGTGGAGTCCCGGGGGCACCTCAGCGCCTGTGCCGTGTGCTCACGGGCCAGCGCCGGGTCTGGAGCCAGCGCCGCGGGACTCAGGGCCGACCCACTCAGTAGTAGCACGCGAGATATTAAACCTGCAGTACATATTTCCTTTTTCAATTATTGTACCGAAATGTTTAGGTTTGTCGTTCCCTAAATGTGTACATAACTGACAGTAGAACGGTTACAGTGATTCCTATATTACATTTAAATTCTTAATTTTAATATTAAGGTAGGTATATCTTTACATATGACTTTTTTATTTTTATTACCAAATAATTTTATGTATTAAAGGTCGAAACTGATCATCAGTACTTGATGGTCACCGTCATTTACTGATTTACGCAATAATAAATGATCGCCAAAAACGTCGGCTGTAGGCAAACTTACTAATTTATATAAATTATTTATTGTGATGTTTAAATATGAGAATGTAGATAGCTTTCACTACACGTAATACCTTTCGTAGCTGGTAGCATAAGAAGTGCGTTAGCCAAGGCTGCTCCAGCGCCATGGCCAGCTAGAGTCAGTCGTTTTGGGTCTCCACCGAACGCAGCGATGTTCCGTTTGACCCAGGCGAGGGCAGCAGCCACATCGAGCATGGCCGCACCACCAGCTAGAGAAACCTCATCAGATGCGCCGGGAGTTAAGTAACCTGGAGAAATAATTTCAGTGAATATTAAACAGTGATAGCTTAACGCTTCAAAACGGCGGTCCCGCGTTACCCATGCCACTCGCTCCAAATATCGGTATAATAATAAAGAAATCGCGAGTACCTTTTTACATTTAAAATGTTTGCGTGCACATAGTACAATTAAATCAAGAGGAATCATTTTTTGGATAGGGATTCCTAACAAGTTAACGAGTTACACAAAGTATGGAACCCTACATTGCGCGGGACCCTGAATTGGGCTGGTTTTACTCGCAGCACTACTTGCAACCGAATATAGTCGATGGATATTATATGGAGTATATCTGAGTTGGTATATAATGTCCTGGCCGATACAGACGTAGCGAGTCATGAACGATACATCACTGCGAGCGCCGTACAGTTCACTAGTTTGTAAATTTACAATCAAGAAGACAAGTAGAATCATTTAGATTTCATCAAGTGCCTGGGAATAGTGTGCTGTAATCAGAATTCTTTTTAATTTTATTTAAAAACAGAATAATAAATTACAAAACTAAGTAGGTCTACATAAATACGACATTACATCACATAAAAATTAAAAACTATAATTTTTAAGACTGAACACTTTTAAGTCACTTTATCAATCCTCAATTACAAAACAATTATTCATAACACAGCGATATTCACGTCAAGGATAACTTGAGTGACATCGTTATTAAAATGGTGACGTCAAAGGAACATAACATATTGGAATACCTTCCTCAAGTTCGACCGAGATAGCAGAATATATGTATGTAATATGAATACGAGTATATTTATTCAATGTCACTAATAAACTCTTGATTTAGGGTGGTCCAGAGTATATCGTACACTGACATAATTTATGTCAGTAATTACCTGAACAATGGGTAATGTACCCGATAGAAACAATAAATTACGAGATATTTTCGGAGCTCCGAACAAAAACAAGTGTCTGGTAAATTTTCTAGGCCCATTTAATATGAAAAACCATCTTGATAATTCTGTCACTTTTTTGTTATTGTGCGACAGTCCACAAGAGATAATTTATAATACAGACATTGTTACTCTTCACCATAAAGGAAACGTGTAGACGAAAATTGAACATAAAATGATGTCTGTAGCTGTAACAATGGAAACCATTGAGACGTCATTATAAAGGTGTTCTAATAAAACTTTATTTCTCTGGCAAGTCGGCACCGAGCCACGCTTGTTACATTGTCTTTCGACAACTTTCAAACTTAGAGAATTTTCTCCTTTGAAGCGTGCCTCTTACAGTAATATACAGGGCCTTATAAAATAATTTAAATCACTTTCCACCTCAATTTATTTATAAATAGCTTTTTACCGCGACTACATCGGCGTGGTAAACCATCTCCTTCCATCCATTACACTCCTCCCCTCACTTCTTCTTCCATCCACTGATGGACATAGGCCTCCTCCAATTTACATCACTCTGACCGGTCCTGAGCCTTCTGAATCCAGCGGATACCCGCTGACTTCTTTAGGTCGTTCGTCCACCTGTACGGAGAGCGCTTTATGTTCCTTTTTCCGAGGTGGTGGGGTGGACCCCATTTGAGAAATATGAAGCATAGCTCTTTCCGTAACCCGCTGAGTGTCCTTGAGCTTGTGCATTAGGCAAATAGTGAAGCACCACGTCGCGGATCCGACTACTTCTGCATCTCCCACATTTATTTTCGAGTTTATAATGTTAGGAGGTATTCTTCCTGATACAATTTGGTATAGTAATATGAAGTTACCTAATAGTCCTAATCTATAGTTAATGGTGACGAGCAAGAGGTGAGCGCGCGCGGCCAGCACGGCGCCGTCCAGCGCGTTGCCCGAGCCCCACTCGTGGGCCGCGCCCACCCACACCACCACCGCGTAAGGCGCCTCCACGCCACGCGCACCTACACATACAAACATTACATTACACACAAAAGAACAAATACAGAAACATAACGCCGTTTACTGCTTTAAACAATTATGTAGTATTAAAATACCCACTACCGCTTGCTCGCTTCATGACCTTGACTACTCACAAGTATGAATATCTAATACGTCACAAAAATTACATAAAACACCGCAGAGATGAAGTGTAGAAGTGATCTGACGCCATGGCGAGCTATTGGCTACAACAGAGCAGGAGGCAAAATGAACGGAAATTTAAACACGGATAGAACTCTCTACACCTTAACATAAAGTAACATCTACGACTATGCTAATATTACAAAGAGGAAAGATTTGATTGTTTGTTTGTTTGAATTGAATAGGTTCCGAAACTACTGAACCGACTTAAAAAAAATCTTTTACCATTAGATTCCTACATTATGCTCGATATTAGTCGATAGTATATATTTATTACGAAAAAAAAAACGCGTGAAAATTTCGAAAAGTTCCAAAAACTCCTTATATCGTGTACGCTGCGGAAATTATAAACAATAGAGCAACGTGATGTACTGCAGTTGTATAAAGGACATCAATATCTACAAATAAATCCGCGATCCCGTATGTCTAACTCTTAGAGTTATATCACAATAACTACTTATTTGGTAACTGGCTCTTCCGAAGCGAAGCGAGCGGCAGTTTATAGTTATTATATAAAAGTCAAAAGCCAACAACTTTAACGCCAAATAAAGGTTTAATAGAATTACTTTTCTGCGTAATATATTAAAGTAATACCTGTTAATCCATGTAACTTATACATGTTCAATTATTCGGTGAAGCAAGTTTAAGTAAATCAACAGATTTCACAGTTCAACACGAATAACTTGAATTACACGACATACACGAACAACGTAATAATGACAAAGTTTTAGGTATTAGAACATACATATTTTAAGTGTTTGGATGGCACGAGTTCACCACGTGCGGCAGTCTGCCGGCGTGCGCGACACAAGCCTACTTAGTGAACTCTTATAGTTCCACAACACTATCCTAAATACATAGGTGTTCTTAGTACAACTTTCAAACTTGACTTTGTCGAGAGATAAAGGTTGGATTATAATTAATACTAGCTTTGGACTGCATCTTCGCCTGTGTGCTTTTTAGGTTAACAAAGAATAGTCTATGCGTTATTCCAGATGATCTACCCCTGTGTCAAATTTTATCCAGATTAGTTGTTTTTCTGTGAGGATTAAGAATCGTGAGACTCACCGCTACCGGGCACGTAGATGTTCAGGTAGAGGCAGTCTTCGCTTTGATTCGCGAGCAGCGGAACAGTGGCCTTCAGCTCGTTGTACATGCCGAGGGGCATCTTCGACAGTGCTGCCGTCCTGGTGGAAAATGAATTGTTGCAGAAAATAATCAAAGATTCACTAAACACATAGTCCTCTTTTAGCTTTGCTAGCAAAGTAACAAATTGCAAGTTTGTTACTTTGCTACTAGTAATATAAACAAACAAAGTACATTTTATGTATATTTGTGGCTTGTAACCTGAACTTCGAAATCAGAAATTAATTTCATCACAAATATCCATCTCATTCCTTACCGATAGCCGGTTCAAAGGAACTAGCAATAAAAGGAATATGGAACGGGAAAAAGGTAATTTCAAAGCTCCTTCTTTGTGTTTGCGGACGCTGAGATATGACATTTATAACGACACTATTAAAAATTGTGTCAAGAATAGCCTAGACATATTTTTAATGAGGAAAAGGGTAATGGAAGAGGATGGTGTGGAGCTGCATGTTATCTATTTATGTGACTTTACTCGAGCCTCGAGAGGATGAAGCGGAGTTAATTAATTTTGCACATGGCAAAAGACGTACACGCGGATAAAATAGCCGAGACCTGATTTAGTATTAACTGACAAATTCATTCTATATTCAGTTACCTCGTCGCTGGTACTTGGCTATGTAACTTTAGGTTCACAGTTATTTTCAGCTCTATGCTTCAGTTATAATTTCATACTGTGTGATGTAGCTTCGCATTAACATTGTCATGCTGCAAAATTTCACCTGTTATTCTACCACCGCCTTAAATTCGATGGAGAGACTTGCAATGAGGCTTCTTGGTGAGCCTGAAGTGGTTAAAACCAATAAACAAATCCTCGAACACAGGCACAGAGTTGCCAGTCTCTTGGTATTCTATAGGTTACATTTTGGAGAGTGTGCGCAGGAATTACACGACTTAATTTTCGCCACTGCTTTCTACCATCGTACGATACGACGCACCCCGGGTGTCCATCCTTACACCGTGGATGTCCCTCCGGTACGGACGACAGGCTTCGCCTCGTGCTTTGTATGGCGTCCCGTGAAGGATTGCCAGCATCTGTCCCGTTGAAGTATAATATAGGCATCTTCAAGACGAGAGTGAATAGGCTTCTTCTAAGTTAATGCGCTTTACTAAGATTACATCGCCACTTACATCAGGTGGGACTGTAATCAAACTTCAACTTATAATGTAAATATAAATAAAGAACACAGTGTGAATTTCTTCACATCACTGAGCAGATGTAAAGTTTACGTACACCGCGATTAATCATGGATTTCACTTCTCTAGAGGTAATGAGCAACGTAAATGTCATAAGGGCGGGGTAAACAGGTTTTTTGGCATTAACCCACCTTCCTACCAACCGCAACCGCTGTGGCATAACTTGGTCGATCGCTAAGAACAGATGGAAGCCTCAGAGCTAGGTGCGCATTGTATGATGCTGTTGTATTAAAAGCAGATTAAAGAAGAGCAAATATTAAAGTTATTTACTTGTTTGATATATCGGGATAACGTTGCGGGCAGACCGGGGCGAAGGCGTCCGCCAACTTGGTGCCCGGCCAGGGCTGCAGCGGGGGCGGAGCGCCCAGACGCGCCGGCTGCGACGCGTACGGCACCCCACGGAACACCTCCACGGGCTCCAGGCGACGGGACGCCGGCTCGATGATGATGCCGCGAATTGCTCCTGATGAAAAAACATGATTTCATTCGATTGTTTAATAATTATTATAACTGCCAGCCGTCCCACAGCAGATATGATTTCTTACAGAAACAGTCAAAGTTCAGTACGCTGAGAACATCTACACTAATATTATAAAGAGAAAAGATTTGATTGTTTGTTTGTTTGAATTGAGTAGGATCCGAAACTACTGGTACGATTTAAAAAAAATCTTTTACCATTAGAATCCTTTTGTATCCCTGATGAACATATATGTATATATATACATATTTAATACGAGAGAAAATAGGGCTCCGCGTGAAAACTTGGACAATGTAACCCACGTGTGAAAAAAGTACCAAAAAAATCCTTATATGGCGTACGCTGTGGCAATGATTGACAATAGAGCATAGTGATGTACGACAGTTTTATAGAGGACATCAATATCTACAAACAAATCCGTGATAGTGTATGCCTAACTGTTGCAGTTTTCAGGTAACTGGTTCTTCCGAAGCAAAACGAGGGCAGTTTCTCGTTGTGAACAAATAGCCACTGCAGCTACTGCCATGTACCTAGTCAATACGTTCGTGAGCTTCCAAATCAAAACTTGCAACTAAACCATGTTCGGGCCTCGATAAGGTCTTCACGCTATCTTGCCAACGACAGTAATACGAATATGGAACATAACTTGCAATTATATATTTTTTACCCGTTCATAATTATTATTTGGTGTTTATGTATGTTGTTTGGTCTTATGCACATATAAATTATATTTTCATTTAAGCCATATAGAGTAATTCTTAGTTATTTACAAATGCACTGAAAATTAGATTAATAAGGTAATGTATAAATTAATATTATGTCCAATTAATAGTGACACTGTGATATTATAGATACCTATAGAAATGTTTGTTTTAATATCTTTAAGTTATAATGCCTCTTAGATGTAGTGTTTATTTTTGGAAAGACTTTAAATCTCGAGAAATATTTAGCATTTAGGATACTTTTGATCCATAATTATACTTGGGTTCTCTTGGGATACGGGATGTAAGTTTGTATGGAATTTTTTGGTAGACTGGTGATAAAAAAACAATGTAGGTATGTATGTAAACGAAGCTGCGGGTACAGCTAGTATCAAATAAATACGAGTATGTAGATGTTAATAGCGCAGTGCCAAATCCACTTATGTTTACATCGTTATTGGAAATTTTGTTATGGAAAAGCAATTAGGATTAAGAAGTTAAGTCTGAGATTGATAGACCCGTTGGTACAGGAGTTAGTGAACCTGATGACTACGCCGGAGGTCGTGCCTTCGATTCCCACCCAGGATAATTTATTCAATGGACGTAGTATTATTTAGTTACTATCTCTATTTTTTGTACTGTTCGAATATCTATATTTAATGTATAAGTTTGTTTATCAATTGTCTGATTTCCATTGGGACAGATGACCGAATATGAGTTGTCAACAGTTTTTATTATTATTTTCCTAGAACATTATAAAAGGAGAAAAGATATTGTTGTACAAGTTCCACACACACACACCCACTACCTTTGCAAGCATACAATATAATAAGCGAGCCTTCCAAATTTATAGTAAAATTAATAAACACATTGATATTTCCCAAAAACTTCCGTTGAATGTAAGAACGCATTGACTAAATATTAACATCCTCTTACTTACGAAAATGAAAATGAATCATTGCTACAACCGTCCGCAACATAACATATGTATATACTAACATACATACGTTCTAAACATCCTCTCATACACACTTCAACACCCACATAGACAAACATAAACATATAAATACACACACACAGGCTCACTCACTTAATCACAAACTCACACACACACATACACACGCGCACACACTGAAAAATACATTTTTGTTTACTTATGTCTGTAGTTATATTCATTAATTCATTTGTGGAAGAGCAGAGGCTCCTGTTACAGGCACCTCGTGCTGAAGAAGCCCCTGGCCCCGTACTAATGTAATTGTTTTTGGTAATGAATAAAAGTTTATGATTGTGATATGTTTTTGTATGAACAAATAATTATTACAACAGATAAGCACAACCGATCAGAAACTTTAATAGCAGCAACAAAATAGATGGCAAACTTTCCGACTGATGTTATAAATGTGAAAGTTTGTTAGGTGGATGGATCCTATTTCGCACTAAAAATACTGGACGGATCTGAATGATACTAGGCACAGGCCAACATTATGGTAAAATAAAGATATACTACTTTTTATCATGACAGGACGCAGCGGGAGCTGCGGATGGGGACTGCTATTCATCTAAATAACAATTTGTTTATGTACAATTTTCCATGCGTAATTTATACTAGAAATAAAACTGTAAAAGGGTCAATGCTGTATGGTATGCTGTATGGCCAACTGATGTATGGTAAGTATTATTTGGAAATTTTGATGCACGGTGTCGTTGTTGTCGATATAGAGACCAAAACATTTTTTATTTATTTATTGTCTGTCTGTCTGATTGTTCAAGCTTTGCGCGAAAATCACTGGATAGATTTAGATGTGAGATTGGTATAATCCAAGATGAAAAGCTGAGAATGTTTGTAGGATAGGTTTTGTCCCTGGAAATTGCTTTGTCCTCGCAGGTTAACAGGTTAAAATTAGTATGGCAACTGAAACTATTGGTTAAATCTTCTTCTGGAGCGAAGCGAAGGCAATTGCTAGTATTCTTATAACATCGTCTTACTGATTTACTAAGCCCGAAGTAGATATTTGTTACAAATCATTTTCATTGGTCATAAAGTGGAGGTTCATCACAGTTCCTCACCCTCCGATACTCAATGAGAACTCCAACTGGTTCTTCCCCGCGAGCAATACGTTTTACAGTAGTCGTATTAAGTGTTCTCGGCGCCGGCTATTGACACGCTTATGTATCAGACGAGCACATTTTATGTTTGTTCTGCAATGATGGTGTTCTGACCCCGTTACTGTCTTTCCGCGACAGTTTGCGACAGGAGGGAGAATAGTTTATTCAATATTTTCTGCGTTTCCGTAGCTTTTTGACTGATATAAGTAGGATAAGTTACAAAATATATGACATACATACATAGGATTAAAGTCTGTTACAAAATTTATTAAAAGATACAAACCGTAAATTATTATATTATTAGAAACTGCAAATCAATGTTCGAACGGACTCGGCTTCCAATTCCAGCACCATTGACATCGATATACTGTTTGTAGTACGATCATAGTTATATGTATGTAGATAACGAAGTCATTTTATTTAGTAGCAATATCTGACGCAAGTGAAACACTTGTTAGAAAGGCTTGTGAAACATAGATACACACGTATTTGTAATGCCAGGATGGACTTGTTTGACTATTTATAACTTGTCAAGAGTGATGGTTCCAAATATGATAATATTATTACGTTAAAGATTGATTTATGTGCAATCAGTACCATTAAAAGTAGCATTTTTGTATTGAACTCAATTGTTATTGAATTCAATTATTGCAATTTAATAACCTATACATAGATACATATATTTTTTTTAAAGCTTGAAGGGCTGAGGAATAAGCAAACGGGCCACCTGATGGTAAGTGGTCACCGTCGCCTTAGCTACATGGGCATCACCGAGAGAATTGCTAATGCATCATCAGCCCTGAAGACAAAATCTTTTTACACCTTTTTTGAAGAACCCCACGTCACAGTCGCTGGAAATACCTCGGGAGGAAGCTCATTCCACTATTTTCTGGTGGTAGAAATTATCTTGAAAATTGGACTGTGGAAGACCTCCACGAGTCCAGTTGGTGTAGAAGATTCCGTACAGGATTCCTCATCGTCATCATTGCAACCATTACTATCCCCACTGTGAGTGCAGGAATGGAGGAGTGAGTTCTACTCTGCTCTCATGGTCAGCTTAGGCGATAGTCTGCCACGCTGGCCAAGGGTTAATGTACATATACTCCCGGAAACAAACACTCATCTATCACATATGTGTCTATCGAGCCCGGGGCCACCAATAACTCAACACGATCGCTAATTCATTATATACTCGTAGCAAACATCCTCGCACCAACTTCTCTTCGGTAAACATAAACTAACCTTTTCACACTATCTACAAATTATATTGTTTTCCTCGCGTGGGAAGAAAACCATTTCCTAGAAAGAGGACTATGCCGGGGATTAACCATTAATGAAAACGGTTTCCTGGAATTAGTAGTAACCTACTATGTATAATTTTCCTGGCCTTTTAGACCAGTGGGCGATAAACCTGACTGCTAAGCCGGAGGTCGTGGGTTCGATCCCCGCCCAAACAAACTTCACTGTGATAAGTAGGAACGTTTGCTCTGTGTTTGGGTGTAATAAAAATATCTATACAAGAATTTATTTATTGACAAATATATATGTGTATTCAATTTGGGATCCGGTGACCGCGTGGGCGTTGTCAAGACAAAATAAATACATATCTCAAGAGATATGTATTTATTTTTATTTTATTTATTTCTAGCTTCCGCCCGCGACTTCGTTCGCGTGAAATTGTTACTTTGGGATAACCCGCGACTGCGTTCCTGTCATAAATGATTTTTGCGAAACTTTCACCGTTTACGCAGCGCACGCAGCTGAAGCCCTCAATAGGAAAAAAAATCCCCCGATTTTGAAACATTCTTCATTGGTGCTCCGCTCCTATTGGTTTTAGCGTGATGATATACATATATATAGGCTATCTAACACTGAAAGAATTTTCCAAATCAGACCAGTAGTTAATGAGATTAGCGTGTTCCAGCTAACAAACAAACTCTTCAGCAATATAATATTAAAATAGATTTGGTATCGGTACCTATCCAAGGTTCATCTGAATCTGTCCAGTGCCTTGATGCAGGGGAGATTATGATCTTGATGACAAACGGATACATTTTGATGATGTTCCGATTTTATCAAGAATGGCTGTTTAAACAGAAAAATGCAATACATAAATTCCCATCTATGTAGCAACTAACACGTACTCGACATGACTTTAGATATATACATATATGTATATATTATAGCGACATCAAATACGAGTAAGTTATTATGGTAGAAATTATATGCCGTTCTCTAAATGTAGTTAAAATATCTTTTAAGCACACAACCATTTTAGAAGAACGATTTAATCTCATCCAATTTCGAGGAATTAAAGCAATTTATTAATTCGATTTCCTGGGCATCGCATGTGATGTAATTCAAAATGATGTCCCTTATTGTGGTCTCGGCCAATTGAATTGCTCGGGTTGTTGAAGGCTCATTGCGGCATTAAGCCCCGACCTTACCCTTCCGGAAGATCGGCTGACGAAACACGCGGATTACCTAAAAGGTAACATATTCATCACAAATGAATTATGAATCGGACGGGAGAGATATCGCTCCACAGGTGATCCTCTGCATGAATTATGCCCAACTTCGAGGTTTATAAGGGATATTTGAATTTAAGCCAACCTACCTCGCATTTTATAGTGGCTGCGCAACATTTATTACGAGGTGACATTTTATTATAGTACATATATCTTTAGTACCTACATTTTTGTAATATTACCAATTCCAATTCCAAATGGCAGATCAAATTTCCAACGAGTATAAAAATATTTCACCGTTTACGTACCTAAAATTACTTAAAGGTAATGATGAATAATAC
Source organism: Asbolis capucinus (assembly GCA_018249125.1). NCBI lineage: Eukaryota > Metazoa > Arthropoda > Insecta > Lepidoptera > Hesperiidae > Asbolis > Asbolis capucinus. Next base: position 26,322 of record DWJZ01000460.1, read on the forward strand.
AAATGATTTTACATGAGAACATTGTGATGCTGTAGTTTTTTTTCTTTTTTATGTAGCAGCCCGTCCCATTATGGGGTAAAAGCTGCCTTCCTTAGAGAATTTGAGATACAAATGAGGAGTAAATCTGTATAGTGTGGGACCTGCATGCGTGTGCACGATGCGCGAGCTGTAGCGGGGCCCCGCGGCCGCCAGCACCGCCAGCGCCAGCGTCGCGCACCACGCCGTCCGCGCGCACTCCATGCGCCATCACGCGACGATTGGCTGTGAACAACATAATTATATTATCTCTGTTGGCTCCTTGCTACAGAACTTAACTATGAGTTCATTCTGACAGCTGAAGAGGCCTAGAGTATCATCACCATTACAATCCGTGGCAAGGGCCCTAGGCTGACGATGAGGGTAGTCCCTTCATCTTTCATCTGGGACGGAAGTTCACCACGCTGGCCAAGAGGGAATTGGTAGACTTCACACACCTTTTTAAACCTTATGGGAAACTCTAGTGTGTGCTGGTTTCCTGACGTGTTTTCTTTCAAAGAAGTGAGAGGTAATTAATTTCCAATAAGCCCATTTTGAACTACAATGCGTACAGAATTCCATCGTAGGCACTACCGAAAAACCAGCGTCCTTCTCGTTAGGTACTGCTTACCTCGAGCATAGTTGTCGGTTTAAATCTTATTTCAAAAGAACTCTTATGGTGAATGGATATTATTAATAAGATTTTAAGGATATATGCTTCGATATGCCGATATGATATATCATATAAAGCCGTACCTACTCACAAGCTCGCCCCCGGGCTCTGAGCGCTCCACGTTTCATATATGATATCACAAGACAAATTAAAAAGGACTGGATAACTTATAACTATCAATAATAATATCGAGATGAAAGTAATTCAAAGTCAATAATTCTAAACAAAATCAGGCTTGTTCGACATAAAGAGAAGACACCGGATTCCTTTTGAAACGAACCCTTATATTATAAAGGACCTTTTTTACAGTCAATAGAAATCCTACGAAATCTTCGTGAGAGAGTGTCTGGGTCAGCTATTATTAGGTAAGATTTAAACAATAAAGATTACTAATTCATTCACCTCGTTTAAAGGACATGTATAAATTCGCTTTTCAAATATTCATACTAACAGTGTGTTGATATTACATAACTTGACGGATAATCGTCTCATGAAACGTGACTTCTAAGTAAAATACATACGTTGACCCTGAAAGGAAGATTAAGTATAAAGTGGTCAACTTACTAATATCATTAATGCAAAAGTAACTATACTCGTATGTTACGTTTCCAAAACTCAAACGTAAAATAGATTTAGATGAGAATAGATACACAGGCAAATTGTCCTACAAGTTGCGTGGTACTATCATTTTCCTGAGCTGCAAAGAAAAGTTAGACTGATAGTAATGATGTGAAAACATACCTGAGACCCTGGACTAATAATTTTTATGTCGGAATAAAGACACTTTTATTAACCTGCATATCATACACTGAGCGTGAAGTATTGTGAAAATCTGCCACAACTGTCGCCAACTTCACCGCCCTACGTGGCACGATAATTCATTTTAATGGGGATAATTTTTGGGGTTAACAACTTCATTTTAATATTCTTGAGAAGAGTTTTTAAATATTGGTTATAATTAGGACTTTGGGATATTCAGGAAATATTATTTATTGTCATGATTCAAGGGAAAAATTATTATGAATTTTCATCATTCAAGGAAAAATATTCGAAATCGTAATTTATTTATGGGTTTGTTAACTTTTTGTCCGCCAGAACGGTCGTCAGGAGCAGATGGCGGCCTATTAAAATATATTGAACTTTATTTATTACACTCCAAATGTTCCATATTAGAATTTGCTCCACAGAAATTATTTTTGCCTGTAAGATTCAAATTTCTTTTTTATCAATTTTCTAGACTCCAAATAATTCTTGAACCCCTTGAAGAAAACTATTGGATCCCGGGGTCGTAACTTTCGAAAGCGATTTATTTGGTGCGCACGAGGATATCGCGTTCACCAAAAATATTATTACAGCTATTTCACTGAATTTATTTTTCACGAACTGATTTACAATCTGCAAGAGTCAGGTTCGCTTGAGTCTCGAAGGTACAATTTCTTTCGGAGGATCTTATATTTCGTAATTTACATTTTCATTTGTTTTTTAGTAAAAGAAGAGAAGAAAAACGAGAAAGAACAGAATTTTAATTAAGGGTTTGGGATGTAACCGAGTGCCATATTTTTTCGAAGTGTTGGTGGCTACGTCCAGAGACAAATTAAGATTTTATTGAAAATAAAGAACACAAACGAAATAAGTAAAGAAGTAAAGCTGATTCCAGTTTTAATTTTGAATGAAAAAAGATCAGGGCACTCCCAGAATGTTCTCAGTGATTGGCAAGCGGATAAACAAATGAACTCGTGATGCGGCTCAAATAACTATTATTTTGCCCTCCAATTAATCACGCCATGTACTTGGGTACTTCGGGGGTACTTGAATGCCCCATGACAGAATATGCTGGGTAGTGGAGAAAAATAGATATTTTATTATACTCTTGTAGTACTTTTTTTTAACGTGGGGAAATCCTCACGGATGCGATGGACAGGTGATGCCGGACGTTTACTGGATAAAACTACCACGGGTGTTCGTCCCAACACCAGTCGTCTGGATCACGGGTACGCTTTCGCATTCTTCCGCAATCCTGACGGTGAAGGTCTCTCCTTAGGGACCCTTCTCAAATTTGGGATTTTTCATATCCTCCTTCTTTTGAGGTCCGCGAAACACCTTATCGTAACAACGTCTGCTACCCATGGCGGCCAAGATCACGTCCAAGGAGGACGAACAAGGGCCTGGAAGACTTGTTGATATGGAGGTTAAAAATATGTGCAACCATATGTTTTTGGACTAATATCGTCGCGGATACTGAACATTTTAATGCAAACAAGTACTCACGATCTGTTTATTATTTTACCGATGTTTCGACCCCCTTGCATTCAACTCGGTAATAATAAAATAAACAATAAACAGATCGTGAGTACCCCTTTGTATTAAAATATGAATGTACAACCATGCTGAAGAGGGTGATGTTCTGTGTTAACGGATTCTTAGAGTGACTGGGTAACAGATAAATGGCGTCAATTGCTACATCGGTCATACATCGCTCATACATGGTTGACCCAACTAATCCATAATGAAATGTATTTATTCATATTTGTTTTGTTTGCGACTGTCAGCATTTTGTTTTCATTTCCAGGCTTTGGATTGTTAAAGTTAACAAAAAGAAAACGTAGAGAATGTACCAAAAAATATATACTCCATGATTTTCTTTTTAACCGTAATAAATAGATACATACATACATACATATAACATTGATATCAAATTACAATGATGTATTATTACGTTATATTGAACACATCTGCTTTTATTTTTACAATACAATACACATTACTTATAAAAATACATTCTGTGTATACATTAATACGTTGCACATATTGCACTGTTGTGTGACTAATTCGTGGCCAATTCACAAATTATTTACATCTTAATTTTTTTATACCTTTATGAGCGGTGACAACATCATTTTGTGTTCACTTTATATAAATAAGTGCTTGACCGCCGTCCCAGCAGACGGTAAGCGGCGATGTGGTCTTACATAGTAAAGCGCAATAATAGCCTGCTCACTCTTGACTTGAAGACGCTAAAGACAGGCAGACAGATCAGTAGGTGAACTTAGGAATCAATTAATGATCACATCCTCGTAGTGTAACCCTAGATTAGTTATGAGTTCCCAAACCAAACACAACGTGAACACTTTGTCATCAGAGACATCCTGCATTTTCCAACATCAAGATCCAATTTAGTTGTGTTAGAACTGAAAAGATTAATGACGTTTAGCTTAATGGACTACGCTGTCATGTTCCACGTTTCATGCTGCAGAGGAGATGAGGAGACATCCTACACATCTCCTCGGCACAGTGGAACGGTAATAAAGTGTATAAATTACACAGGGTACAAGTTTTATGATGTTATTAGGGAGATGTTTAAATTTTATATTAATTGTCAGTATCCATTACTCAGCGTTGTAAAGGTTGCCTTTGTAATAAAATTGCGAACTACGTTTGTAAAACACAATTAATTCGAAGTTTATGTAATTTCCAGAATTCAGGGTCAGTGTTGAAAATTGTATACTTAGTAAACTAGTAAAGACAGTGGAAAAACGAAACGTAAAGTCTGAATATAAAAATATAATTTCTAATGATTTGTCGTTTTCAATGATGCAGAAGAAAATATTCATATCACGAAATATTTGTTAATTGATTGGTCAAAAAAATTGTGTCATATTTATAAAGTGATTTGTATGGCGGGATGTTTATAATACTTAATATACTCGTTTGATTACCAGATGTAAGAAGTACTCATAAATTAGGTGTGAAGGTAGCTTTCCACCTGCTACAATTCTATTTTATTTTTGCAAATGATAGGCTGAGGATTCAAACGTTGGCCTCGCGAACGGACGGTCCCGGGTTCACATCCTGCGCGAATGCTTGATTGTACACAAGATATGTGCGTATTAAAAGTTAATTTGTTACCTGCTTCGGTCAAGGAGAAATTCGTAATGGAACTTGCTCCTGGGAGTTTCCGGGTTGTTTTCCGAGTTGGGCAGCGTGTGGCCTGGACCCCTCACCTTGACTCGCGATATTTATTCATTATATTATTTGGTATGTACATTAATTGCAAGCCCATTACAATCCTCATGATATTTATGTGTTGTCTTTATAACATGTAAAATATCCATTTAATAAATAGTCATGAAAATAAAATAGTCATCAAAATACATAGGTAAACGCAGAAAAAAGTTGTGTGGTTTCAAATGTAAAATGCAACTTTAATCGAAATTTAATCGAAAAAGTCCTTTTTTCTTCAATTAGTCAAAATGTTTAAGTCGCTTTAGGGTATACAGTACAGTAAAAGTTGTATTGAAGTATGTTTCTACATCACTCGTCATTGGAGGTTTCTGTGTGATTGTTTTCACTGTGTTAACTTACGCTACTTGTACGGAATAACACTGAAATTAATTACGATGCCTCTGGAGCTCCTGACACCTGTTCCTGAAGCTTTGTTTGTACCGCGATTTGAACAGCGCACTCGGATTACAACAACACGTCATGTGTTTCTGTAATGTATGTTTCTGTGCTGTGTTACTGTTGTGTCTGTTTCTGTAACGTATGTTTCTGTCATCTTCTGTTACCGTTCTGAGCTCACGTACCTACTCTAAGGTTTATAGTTTCAGTAGTTCATAACAGGTACGAATGTGATACAACGTGTTTAATTTGATTGCTATAGTAACATAGCCGTAAAAGGCAACTGATATCTGTAATAGGACTGCAGCAGTAGAGCTCCTTGCGTGTAGTATCACTTTAATTATTATTTGTTTTAACTACATCCCAGTATAGCTGTAAATATACATATATTTAAAAACCAACTTCGTAAGTTAAGAAGTAAATTGTGACAACTCCACAAATGTATGATCGCCAGGTGTTGTGTTTTTTATCTACTGTCACAGATATCGTCAATATATGTAATATATTTGCAGCGTGTGTTATCGTACGTGTGAATAAACCCTTATTGTAAACTGTGTGTAGACATCATAAACACCGGCTTGTCTTTGAAGGTGAGGGGTGCGGCAGGTAATAAAATACTTAGTCTGTTGAGCAATAGGAAGTTTCTCATACTATACAGAAATATATTAAGGCATTTTATGTTTTTCGACCTTGCCGCCATCTATTGTACATGGGCACAGTGTTTTGCTCTTCAAGCTAATCGAAACTTTGAATTTTCTTCCTTCAACCTTCTTGGTAATAAAAATAAAAAATTGTTGTACGTACGCAACGAAAATGGAATTAAGTCGAAAAGATTTTAGAGCGATGATTTTTTATGATTTTAAAAGTTCTCTCT
>DWJZ01000461.1:0-32274 GCA_018249125.1 Asbolis capucinus
CTAACTTCCGATAACCGACAACCTTCCCCTAACCCGATTATGTATATTTGTAAAAAAATACTAAGATTTGCTCAATATTCGTAATAATTTTATTATTGTATACTTGAGAAACCCGTAAAGTTTCACTCATAGACCTTTAGAGCACTCTTTCATCTCTATTCTTCGTCCTAATAGAGAAAGAGCGGGCAGACCTTGTTCACGCAAGGGACGAATATATGTAATCCACGGTACCGTTAATCCGTCGCTTTCATATTATCACTCACACGGACACACACATACACATTCTTGTTTTATCGTCGACTTTGTTAAAAGTCAACATCAATTAACCTTAATTCAAATAGATAATATAAAAAGCAGTTTTGACTCGTCAGAAACATATTAAGCTGCTAAGATTGATAAACGAGACGACTACCGTCACTGACACATTTTTTATGATATATCATATTCCATATAAGATGAAAAATCGCTAATATGCACAATTTTTTTTTGTACCTACTTGATAAAATATGAAATATTCATATGTGTATATGTTAATATTTTTATCAAATATTTTTAAGATAGTTGCACTAATAAAGTAAAGAAAAAAAATACCCTCTGTATAACAACTTGATGTATGTTTTGTGTATATATATATATATATATTAATTGATACAATATATATAAAGAAACACAAAAGTAAGTGTTAGAGTGCTATTCTTGTAACAGATTTTATTCTTCATATATTCAATTATGAGAGCACATAACTCTTAACGTTTTTCAATATTTTTCACTAGTTATTAATACTATGTCGCCAATTAACATCAAGGTGTTTCGTAGTCAAGCGCTTATTGAATTATTAAAGCGTTCTTAAAAAAATACGAATGTAAATACCTATCGTTTAGGGAAACATATTAACTTCAAATTCAGAACATAACAGTAAAAAAAAAATTGAGTTATTTTAATTTCAAAATTTAAAATGTTGATGCCAGTATTTTATATTTTTTAAACTTTATTAATAGATGAAAGGGCCTAATATCAACCTCACCTACTTTTAATAGGAGAATACTAACTTAAAATGAGTAACTAAATTAGGGTCCATGTCGAATTAGGTCCATTATTTATTTCTTCGAAGCATTTATACAACTGCTTATTCATAATTATTAAACTAACTATGTCAAACAACCACCTTAACAGTCCTTTCAAGAGTGGCCATTGTCCCTATTGGAGTTGGATATAGAAATTTTTGATTTTAATGTTAGTTTTTTGTACGAACCGACCAAATGTACTATTAGAACATATATCTAATCGAATATCTAACTTGTATAAGAACATCTAACATTGTGTAACAATAATAAAATGAAGAATCTGTAACAACAGTGTACCTTACACTGTGCATTATTTTTTTAGACATTTTTTAGACATTACAAAATAAGATTTTTTGAGAACGTCGATACTTCTAGCATTACGTTAGTTTGTGCATTTCTTCTACGTACGTATTCAAGGTCGATGAAGTTTTAAGGTTTAATTTTTTTGATATAAAAATGCGACCAATTTGTTGTTGTGAATTCTAATGGTAGCTCCCAAGTCCGAGCAGTTCGAAGAATAAAATTGATCACGAATGGTCATAGCCGGTCGCAGTTAGTCGCAGCCTACAAATATGCTTATGGTAGAAACGTTAATTGATATTATTTTTAAATTAATCGATTTTATGACTCTTACTTTGAATTCGTGTGCTAACAAAAAAATCATAATGTTTATCATCTGGTAAGTAATACTTAGTTCACTAATCTTATTACTAAGTACGTTACTCATAAAACATTTTATACATATCCTGCCTGTTAAAGAAACCTTAATTCAAAATCCCGATTATAATTTATAAATGAAACCCAACAACTCGACTATCACGAATGTGGAAGGAATATAACGTATTAAGGAAGATATTTTTCCATACCAATAACTCAACAACGATGACGCAATCTAGTGTGCACAAACAAACAACCGTACATATTTATTAGTCCACAGATCCTGCGTCGGATCGGTTCGGAAGGGAACCGTATTGTGCCCTCCCAATGAATTGACCTATAAAGTTTATAGGGTCACGTGCGTGGCGCAAAAAACAAATAGATCCCCTTTGATATTCGGGGGCGTCTTTCGAAGGGTCAGCTGGCGGCTTCGTCCGCATGTAGTTACGATAACAAGTGTTCTATGTGTTATTCAATACTACTGTATATCTCTATGCTAAATTTCATTCAGATCCAGTAGTTCTTGCGTGAAACGAACAAACATCCATCGCATTCGCAATTTTAATATGAGTAGGATACGCAAGGGTTCGACCCCCAGCCTAGGCATTTATGCGATAGAAAATTACTCTAGGGTGTCGACTACATACGCCACCGTGACGTCCATAATATCCATTCCACCACCAGTGACAAGGAGATGTAGGTGTGGAGTAGAAATGTGTTTTTTTTATATTATTGTGATTGGTAAAGTTAAAACATGTTTTTTGCACCTTACATAATTTATAATTAATTAACCAATAGAAAAAAATTATGGAAGCTAATTTTATTAAATAGGTATATTATATAAATGACAATATTAGAATATTATTATCACAAAAACGTGTCAATACCTAGAATGGGTATGATAGTAATATAATAAATACGTTATTCTGAACATAATGTTCGTACTTTATGTAAGATAATAAAAAAAAACCGTTTGACTGTTCGTTCTTAAAACACAGTCAATGCACTTAACCGAATGCAATAAAACCTTTTTTTTGTACAATCCTGCCTGTTGGTGCGGTCTTAGATAGTAAAGCGCGCTAACTAAAAAAATATCTTCATTTTTCAATAATTATATAATTTACCTTGTCAATTGAACTTCTTGTCAACTTATGGGCACAATAAATTCCAAGACGTGGCACACTGACGGATCAGCAAAACTATTAGAGATATTGAAATACTGTCGTAGAAGTTTTTCAGTGTGATAAAATCTCACTAACATATAACAAATGCGGAAGTAACCCTGTCTGTTAGTCCGTTACATTTCGCCTAGCCTTCTGAACAAATTTTAATGTAAAATGGTACAAAGATAGAATAAAACTCAATTAAGTAAATAACCATACTTTTTTCAACGAAAATAATCTTAAAAGGGGTTGAAATAAGGGAGAGAGGGGATAAAAAGAAGTTACTCATTAAAATACATGAAAAAAAAATACACATATATTTCTTCTAGCGTTTTGGAAATTTTGATCTGTGGGGCATTGAAAAGGGGATGTAAACTATTCCACGTGAACATAGTCACAGGAAAAAGCTAGTACAACCAATAGTAGGTACTAAAGGAATGTTAAAAATGGAGATGTTAGGTATCTGTTAATGGTTATATTATAAAACATTTTACAGATCAAAGTCTGACGGGTCAGATAGTGAAAAATACGACAACAATAGTATGACGGTATTGGTTAACATTTGAAAGGCAAAATTAGTAAAAACAGAAGTGTTATGTAATCCCCACTGCGACAGTCGACAACGAAAATGACGAAACAAAGTTTTTAACTTCAGCTGGATTACACGGCTACGCCTCCACAACAAACGCACACAAAAATAAAATGATTGTTTTAGAGAGTAAATTAATAAAATACCTGAAAAAAGCATCGCCAACCAGTAGTTGCGATAATTTTGATTTTAATTAATACATTACATTTAAAATGTGTGTCGTGTACATACATTTAAAATGTATGAATGCCCATGCACCGAAAAGCAAGTTAAAATTTCATTATTCAAAAAAATATTTTAATAAAAGCTTGTTTTTACAAAATCATAGGTGTAGATTTAAAAGTCATTTCACCTTTTATAATAATTATGTCTCCTTTTACAATAATACTCTTGCAGTATCTCACTTCACTTTCAAATATCAGAAAGAGAAAAAGAATAATGGAAATAAACAGTGCTAATTTTGACCTAATGAAGTATCTACTCTAAAGTTTTTCATGGAGCTGACAAATAGCCTGTTTATTGTTATTATTTGATTAGACAAGAGTTTAATTATTAATCTATCGTCTGTTAAAGTTGAATCAGCGTGTTAATTGTAAATATTTAGTCTGTATCTACTTCATGGTAGTTTAATTATTGCGTAGGTAGTATCAGTTTAAACTAAAACGAAAAAACTACTGGAACGTACTACTTAAAATAAACGAACTGCATATAATGAATCGTATCGGTCGAATATATTTCTGTGACCCGAATTAAAATAATCAGTTGCCTTTTATTGGTATAAAAATTTTACTACCAAGTAAGCTAATATCCGAGGAGTAACCGTGTGTTTATGTTTATTGACATCAAGTGCCATAACAGGGGCTATAAACGCAACGCGCGCATGACATTGTCAGCGGGATGACAGCTGTTGGGTGTTATAGCGTAGTGAGTGGGTGCACGGTGCACGAGGCATGGGGCACGGGGCACGAGCCCGGCACGAGTGAACCGCACAGTGGTCAAAGACGTCGCGCGACACAAACACCCACCCTTGCAGCGGGAGTTGCGGCGGCCGCGCTCGTTCGGACGATCGCTCATCGCAAACGACTCCTTGAAATGCATCTTCCGACTACACTCCTTAACCTGTCCACGTTCACCTCTACCATCGGCAATCCAGTACACGGTCGGAACACTGTCACCGCTATCACCGGCGGCCGTCACGACGCGCGCTCATCGCGACGTGCGGAATGTGACGCATTTTCGATTTCGACCGAGCGACGACGTAAACGTTTCATTAGGCGCGAACCGGAGCGACAGTCGGCCTCGGGCGCGGACTGGCGTGCGATGCGATCGGCCGCCGCGCCGCCTCCGCGCGACCGGACCTCGCGTCTCGGGGCGAGGATGCGGGAATCGGCTTCGGCGCAATACCCGTCACGAAAATAATAGGAACGGCGAGTGCACCTCAGAGGCGCGACGCGACGCGGTCGGTGCGAGCGAGACGCGGATAAACACCAGACTGTTTACTTACGGTGTTCGAGAGCGGGGCGGCGGGTCGGGGCGGGGGACGATCGCCTGCAATCCGCGCGCTGCAATTACTTGCCTCTACTACACAATTTCATCCTAACGTGGACTATATTCCCTCACATCCGACTAACACCCACAAAACGAATACAAAAACTCGTCATTCGGTTCGCCCAACCTACCTGAAGATATCGCATATAGCGGTATCAGCTGACTAACAACAAAATCTTATTCATAAGATAACATCGACTTGCAATTTTTGAGATGGTTTTAATCGATAGAACATAATGGGTCGTGTAAACCAATGTTTCTAAGGAGTATATACTCACGAGTTGTTACTATTTCCATGGGTTTAGCGACAGGTCAAAGCAGAGAATGATCGCTAGGTAGAGTGTTTCTGTTTAGGTGAGGCGGAATAATAATAGAGTTAGATGCGTGGTGCGTGTTGGAGCGGTAAGCAGTTCGACGATCAATCGGCGGGCCGTGCATCGAGCGGTGGTGACTGCATTCCGGCGCCGCCCGCGTCCCGCGACCCTCACCCCCCGTCCTTCCGGCGCTCGCCACGTGACGCGCCGATTAGCCGTCCGTCGAGTGTGCCACCGAGACCAAAATAGAGCGCGCGCACACAATCTCGCCTCTCTATCAACTAAACAAAACTCTCACACCTCCTTTCTGTTCTATCTCTCGTCTGCCGGCTGCCGAATGCGAGTCGTAAACCATCGTCAGCGGCCCGCGCCTTAATCACCGACCGACTAGCTGCCCGCACATACCCTCGTGCGATCTGATTAGTGCTCCAACTCGGTCAATGCGTAGTTATGCGGCGCTCGTAGCCATTAACAATACAATATAAAACTAGAATGTAAGTGAAAAGATGACTACTTCACATCAATAAATTACCAACCTCAATTTCCAGTCTTTAGAATGCAATAGAATCGTACAAGATAAAGGTGTGACCCCTCCCCATGAAGATAGTAATATGAAACCGATTTCGTATATTTCTAATGTGTCATTCAATCATCATTCAAGAATACCGGTAATATTAGATAAGAAAACTCTCTATTCTATCTTTTACAAATAAGTTACAATCTAGACGAACGCCAGTTTATACAGTAGAAGTAAGAAAAAAAATCAATAACAAACGGGTTTTTAAACCCAATCTGCATAAGACAAGAGATCATTATACGTACTACAGTACGAACTACAGAAACATACTTAGAACGTAATGACCTAATTTTCATTATGTTTGACGAAAATAAAATTAAGCGAGGAAATAATGGCACGCACCCAAAGAGCAGTTTGGCCAAGAGCGGGTCCCACGGGGCGCCTGCCCGCAGCGCCCGCCACCTGCCATTATACAACACCGACACCGCACTAACCCGACCGATATCGTCTCTCCCGAAACTCGACTCTTCAACTTATGTATCTGCACGTATTACATAATAATAGCATAGTATAAATCTCAGACCAGCAGCCGACGGAACGCAATACCATTCTAAAAATATCAACGCAATAACAAAACCTTACATTCCGATGCATCGAACGAGAAGTTAAAAGTACAGTAATATAAAAATATAAGATATATAAAGATATCATTTTAGTAGTAAAAATATTAGGTACCAATTTATTAAACTTAATCCTATCAAGTCAATTAATAAAATTATCGCAGGTACCCCCGATTTAGGTTAACATCCCAACGGATATCACACAGTGTTGAATACAAATTGGCAAAAATCACACAGAGCTGCCGCATTTAACAAGAAAAAGACGACAGGATCAATACAGGCTGCAAAATGTACACGTGATCGCGTCACTATATAACTCCCTCCTACCACCGACCGCACCCCTAAACACCCAGCTCTTCCCCTGCCCCCGATGTCGACACTAAAAGATTTTTCTTTCCCTCCTCTCGCGTTTGAAGCGTCACTTCGTACACACCACATAATTATTCGCCACTTGAGTGCCGTGGAGACATTTAAAACGCTATTAAAATGTTAGTAATCGTCGTATAAAATATTATGTAATACGAAGGGCCTGCTTGCAATCGCGAATGCAATGCAATAAAGTTCACGAGTTGACAACCGCCCTGCAGAACCAGTTCCCGTGGGCGCGAGGCGACGAGCCATTGTGCGGATTCCGCCAAGTACAATTACAACGGCTACCATTTCACCGGCTCGCCGGCACTCCAGCTCGCCTCGCCTCGGGAATCAAATGGAATAATTAACATCAAACCTACCTCTACCTAATAAAAACTTAACGTCTTTACAACTAAATTATTACTTCACTGCTGCTTTATACCGTTGCTAGGAGGAAGATGTCGCAAATATATGAAAATTATCACATCATATAATCTTAGTAGCTAAAATATTACAGGGCATACATTTAAAGACATAGAAATGTTAAGCAGTAGGTAATGCGTTGGTTAGCCGCCCCGTTTGACTCATTAGTGCGCTCGTGAACGAGCGAGGTGAGGGGGTGGTTGAGACCGCCACTCACTACAAAGGGTTGACTTGCGAACAGCGATCCGGAGTGAGGTTCCGGTCGATAAGCGCCCGCAAAACCAAGCCGATCGCGATTATTTTAAAACCGCTTTTTATCATTTACCGAGAGCCATGTTACCTTTCATATTTTTGTCTCTGACGTAATTTATTTGTCAATTTATTTGAAGCTTTTAAATATTTTACATCGCTTATCAAGTCATAACTCGATAGATAGATTACGATGAAACGATGGCTAATAAAATATTTGGATTTAACAAACTTACAATCTCTCCCTACATCTTTCGAAATATTTACAAGTTACTTCTACAATAACTAACCAAATACTACAGTAATATGAAGACTGAGATACCGTAGCCAAGAAAGGTTACAGTCAAGAGGACTTGGGAACTAAAAGTGCGAATAGAAGGGCCCCAACTTGTAACATCAAACATTCCATCGGGCCGCTGCCACGACGCTCCACTCCACTCTAACCAGTTCGCTACTTTCTTCTAGGTTGAAGACTAGTTCGAATAGGAATGTACTCAAGTTCAAACTTCAACTAAAGGTGATCGCACATATCTATCACCCCGCGCACTGAACGCATAAAAAAGCGTTTTTTTTTTAATTCGTCATATGACATTATATTTATATGTTTATTGAACTCAATTTTACCTTATTTGAATAGTTATAAATTGGCAGGCTTGTTGCAGTAGCATTCTCCATCAGTAAAATCAGAGGTCAATTATGATGTATACATTATATGAAACCTTGTAACACACTACTTGCACTATTTACCTGATGAATTTCAAAAAAATATCCGAACGTTAAAAAAAAACTTGCCCGTGCCTACTAAAACAATGTAATGATGGATTTGTAAGCTAAATAAGATTCTTAATAAGAAATATAAATAAGATATGAATATTACATTAATCTTTATCTTAAAATTTATTTTCAAGGTTCAAGTCTTACATTTTTTTTCATTTCGATTCGATTTATCAATAATTTCTGTGGTGTTTTTTACAGATCAGAAAAATTGCTGTTGTGTGGAAAAGTTGTTCTCTATTGGCTTTAATAAAGAATTGCGTGTGACACGTAGAGTGCACATTTACAAAGCTTTATACAAGGTAATCAAAATTGCAACGCACTCGGCTCGGAAGATGCTGAGAAATGTGCGATTACCTTAAATATCGTGAACTTCGATCGAGCTACCTTTCTTGGTAAAATTGTAAAAGCTAAAGTAAAACAAATCATGATAGCACATTTAGGACATAATATATGACTTTTTAATGTTAAAAATTTCAAATGTGTTACGCAGATAACTGTGAAATGTCGACTAAGGTCTCTCCAAATCTCTCTAAGTACCATCTTGATTGAGAACACAGCTACTGTGTTGATTTTTTAATAAATAAATAACGTAAATATAAATATTCCTTTCAACGAATTTTAATGGCAAAACATATCAATTTAAAATGGCGCTTGGTGACCGATCATTCCCTCTCGCTCACCTTGCTCACATCTTGGTATTCTCCATTTCATTCAACGCTGCAATGTGGTTCATGATAATTTCAAAATCTACTTTTTAAGGGTCTGTTTCACGATAGGAAAATTTGTTCCCAGAAGTCTCGTATGCCTGATAGGTCTGGTGACAGCATTATTCTCAGATGTTCTTCTTTATGTGGGATTAATCTCATCTTTCGTGTTAAACGAGATATTTTAGAACGGTCGTTCAAAAATAACTATGGATATATAAATTTTTTAAACCCAATTTTGGACTTCTGCATTTGTATGCAAAGCAAAAGTCAATGACAGTTTTTATAAATCAAGTGAGACATGTAAATGGATGGATTTGGAAATATGAAAATTACAAAAAGCCTACGTAACTTAATTAAAAAACAAGCTTCATTAAAATATTTAAAAACGCAAAATATATAACCGTAAAAAAAGTATAGCCGTAATAAACTAACATACACTGCAAGGTAAATAAAATACAAGCAACACGAGGAATAATTCGATTATAATAAATTCTTTAAAAACTCTTCATAAAAATGAACTCATCCACCAGCACATCATTGACAATATTCATATTGTACTGTCACCCACATACGTAACGCACACAATGACTACGTTTTGATGTGACTCGATTCTACTTTCTAGTTCGAGAGTTTCACCCCTGGCATAGCAGACTTGCCCAACAAGTAAAACTTGTAAAGATGTAGTAAGATACTATTACGATTGAATATATTTACGACTGAGAAAATTTTGTCCAGAGAGAAAAAAATATTTTATATTACATTTCATTTCTGCTGAAAAACTTTAATGTCTAATGCACAAATTTATATTAAACTATGTTAAAGTCTGGGTCTTCTAATATTGCTCGTTTGACATTCTAACAAAAAAAAAAATGTTTCGCAAACAGACCGTTCGCTAGATCGCAATCGAATTAAACCAATGAGAATAGACTGAGTTGTCATTCTGAGACTCAAACGTAGTTATTAAGACACCAACACTACAACTTTCTATTGCCGAGTGAAGTTCTTCGTAGTTTCTTTACCGTGCAACTGCAAACCACTTTTTCACTTGATTAAACAGCAAAAAAAGTGGTGTATTTACTCGACAAAATTGGTGGCAACACCGATGCACGGCGGAGTATTTGCAACGGATGCAGCGAAATGAACAGTTCGTCGACCTCGAACGCGGCTGGGTTTCACTCGTAGAGTAGTGCCACAGTGCGCCCAGCCCAGTTCACTGGCCCTATTATATGAGTACGAATATTATATTGCTTGTGCTGTACACATACACAAGGTGCTAACGCAGCTATGTAACACGACGGACCATTTCAGAGGAGCTACAAAAGTACCTTTTCGGGAAAAAAATAACAAGAGACTTCGAGCTCTTCTTGCTTATAAAAATATATCAGTAGATTCGGATACAAAACAGAATCTCTTTGGGCATTAAGGATTTTATTGCACATGTGTTACATGTAAGACGGTCCGTAGCACAATTTTTTACGCTTTCTAATGTAATTGTATCTTACAATGTGTGATTCAAGTTAATATGAGCAATGTTACAAACGATCGTCTATTTCAGAGATATATTGAACACGTGTTGTATAAGCATATTTTATTAGTATGTACATTCGATGATGCATACCGTAGTCGCGTCGGCAAGTAGAGTTGGACGAGTCAAGGACACCAAACTGTGCGCATGTGCCGTGAAGAGATAAGAAGTAGGTATCAGCGTTCAGGTAAAAAATGGTCAAGTTAAAAATAAATATTTGAATCTAATACTACTTAGTTACAGTATTAAGTTACACAATAAAAATAAAGGTTGCTATCTAAAAAAGAAATATTCCACGAATGATTAACACTTCTATTTGCAACCCAGGCATTTGCCTCTCGTTATGTCAGTATTGTAAATAGCTCTGTTAGGTTACACGGAGCTCACACAAAGACAGATTTGTCTTAACGCTCGGCGCAGTGGATGGTGTGAGTGAAGGCGAATAAAATTGGGTAGGTACGAGAAAATGTGGGTGTCGACTCCCGGCATCGATCCACGTCTTATATACGCGCTTTACATACTTCCTCGGCCCTCGCACTCCATGTAAAGATTCAACCGCGATGCGTCAACCGATGCACATGCAGCGCACACAATTGTAAACAAGACCGGTATTTGTACCGTCCTCGCCCAGATAACTTCCATCCTAACACATTTCACGGGATTATGCCATGCCACGTCCTCACTACACTGCCATAGCTCGCTACACTTGTTAAATATAACATCTCAACGCGGGCATACAGCGTCTTCAAGTTTTCGTACGTAAGATAATGACTAAGAAAATTAATTTGAATTAATAAGCATTAAACGCTCTATTGTCTGCACATATTTTCTATTAATACTTATTTAGGAACCTAGTTATCTAAATATTTATCAATACAATCGATTTATGAATCAACCTTGAAACTGTGACCTTTATCGTTTGTCTTCCGTAAAGAAGGTTCTGCTTGTAGTTTTTGTTTCCAAGGACAATTAATTCGTATCTTATCGAATTGTATGCGGATATTGAAGCAAAATCAATAAACTTTTTCATGCAGATCTGTCGCAACGTTATAATTACAACATTATACGATAAACGCACGTCATGGTATGAGGATATTTTGAATATCGGTTGATCTATTGAAGAGGACGATTGTGGTGTTCAAACATTCTTATAAATGTCACCTAAAGCCCCCAGGTCACCTTGAGTTTTAACACTACTTTCTAGAACATGACTGTGAAATTTGTTGTCTCTATCGGTACTCTGTAATAAAAATAAGAGTACAACGCTTGACCTTTCAAGTAAATATGCCCATAATCATTGGGAAACAGCAAAAAATAAAAATAAGACATGCACATAATTATTACATGCTGCCAAATAGATGTTATTATAACTTTTGTGACATCTGATATTATTATATGTACCTATGTAATAGAGTTATCAGACAACTAGCAGCAATTTTTTTTAACACACACATCATAATATTAGTAATTTTCTATAGACAAATAAAGACATATGAAACAATTTTGTGTCACAGCTAGTGTGATATCACGTCGCACAAATTTTATGATGTTGGTAACTGAAGTATGGAGTTATCTATAGAAAATATATGCAGATCATTGGTTGGCCATTAACGTTTTGAATTCAAGGTACACGGAAAGGACATGCAGTATTAATGAATAACTGACTGTATGTATTCAAACAATCTGATCTTGCATTCTACACGCATGAGATGAAGTTGGATGTTACGTCATGTCGTATTCTTGAATTATATACAATTTCAATTTTAGAGGTGTTAATTGTTTTATAGACATTAACCAGCTAATCAGCCGCTATAGGGCACAATACCTTCTCATCACTGACAAGACATCAAACTTCATTCCAGTTAATAAGAATGTTACTAACTACCAGTTGATATTATCTTATTTTTAGTACATATAGATAGTAACGTTGAGAATTAATATTTTGATAATTTGCCAGGCGATTTCGAGGGCATTCGCGTTTCTTATTTATTCAATCTTTTAGATACTGCAGTAAATAAACATGTCAAATGAAGGTTACAGATCGGTGCAGAGGCGTGCAATGTGCAAAATTGGAGCTCGAAGGGGGAGCGTAAAGATTGAATCGCACTCGCAGTGTTGAAGAAATGTTAGTCCCTTATTGATCGGTGGCTTCACAACTCTGCCACTAATCTGACGTCAGACACACATGGCCGTCGGAGCCGCGTCATTATCGCATTTTTAGCTGCAGATTGCGGAACGCCCATGGACTTACCGTTTGATGTATTACTAACAAACTTTCATACATTGATTTGAAAATGTGAGTAGTTAATAGGTAGGCCCTTTCAAAGTTAATAGTTTAGAGAGGGACAGTATGATCGTTGCTAATGCACCCGTTACACAGACGGGTAGCCAATAAAAAAAGCAAGCTGGGAAACCGCTTGTTAAACTTTAAAGAACTTAATTCTGCGTGTTTATTATACCTTTTTGTGCCATTTTCTGTGTGTTCGTGCCTTAAAAGTATTATTATTTATTTACAAAATCCACTTACCTGGGTATAGTACCTTCTCCGTCATGCCTACGGATCTATCGTGTTATCCATTGAATCCTGCGAACAAAGGACAAATTGTAGAAATAAGATATGTCCGGTCGAACGGCGGGAGTGGTCTTTTATGAGAACGAGAAGAGAAGCTGTCGGCCTTGAATGAGTTAGGGTAGCAAACGACACCTGTTGTTAACATACTACAAACTTAACGTCTTATGTAGCTTTGTAATTTAATATCTGTGTACTTGTTTTAATGCGCCAGTTAATCACAATACTAATCTATGTATATAAAATACAATGCCACTTTTCGTTGTTATTTTATAACTCAAGAACGGGCTCACCTATCCGAACCAAATTTTTAGGTTTTATTTAGTAGATGGTTTATGTGAAGTTTACACAAAATCGGTAGTGGTTCTTCATTTATCACATTGTTTGTATTTGTAAATGTGGATTTTACTGTCAAATTTAACCTTATTTCAGTCCACGCGGACAAAGTCGCGGGCAGAAGCTAGTGTGATATAAAACAATCCCTTATTTTCCATTTTTATAAAAAAAATATTCTCCTTAATCACGACAGTTATCTCTGTTTTAAAAGGTTGTAGATTCGCGTAAGAATTTCGATGATATCATTAATTAGTCAGATAGTAGTTTTTGTATGTAAAGATAAGGCATTTGAATAAGTTACAAATTGTAAACATTCTGTTTCTAGATTTTAATCTGGAAACAAATTATATAATAAACCTAAACACATTGTGAAATACATGCCACCTTGCTTTACTCGCCATCTACACTGAAATTGCTCAAATTTTATTTCTAAATAGGCTGATGGGTCACCTGTTTGATAGGTCCCCTCTTTTTATTGTTTACTTATTTAAAATAAATACATTAAACATTTTGTTTTGTTTATTATTGAACTTAGTATACAGGGAGATAAACGCAGACAATAATAGTAAATTTAAATGAAGAATCACAACTGGAGAGATAAGCATTTATTTTATCACTATGTGGAGTTTCTGTTTCAAATTAAGTATACTTTAAAGTTACTTATTACGTGTATCCAAAAATAAAACTTTGTTAAATCATCTATAAATTTGGTTATATCCAACCCTAAAACAATCCAATTTCAGGATTTGTCGATAAAATTATGTCAAAGTGACGTCAACATGTCCATCTATCTATGGTAGTTCAGGTCATCAGCACAAAAGTGGCTTAAGCTTAAACACAATTCATATTTTCATGACTCTCGTTATGAAAATATTGTTTGTATAAAAAAAAAAAAAAGGCTTTTGCAACACCATCTGTTAATAATTTATGAAACGAGTAATAGGCCAATTTTGCCTTAGATTTTAGCATTTTCTAATTAACTTATTTATTTTTAACTGTCATGAATTTATGTTAATAAATAAATAAATATCTTTGGACAACTCATACACGGTCATCTGATGCCAAAATAAGCATTAGCTTGAACTATGGTGATCAGACAACTAATTAACATACATATATATTTATAATTGCATACTTATATCAATATTTACACCCAGACACACAGAAAAAACATTCCTGCCCTTCACAGAAAAGTTTCATCTGGATGGGAATCGAACCCACGACCTTCGGTGTAGCAGTCAGGTCCACTAACCACTAGAGCAACCGGCCTGTTAATGTATGTATATAATGTTAATTTAATTGTACCAATACTTTTTACTAATTTAACTGTTAACTCTTATTTAAGTGTATGGATTCTACACGTCTAATTGTAATGACACTTGTCTAACTTTTATTCCTTGCAATTTTTATGGTTGTAATTGGTGTACATTATGATGATGTTCAATAAAATAAAATAAATAAGAAAAAGACATTTTCATATGATATTTGAAAAGACAGACAATACTAAAAAAAAAGTATTACTTTATACAGATAGATAAAAATCTACATAGATACACTAAAATGCTCAGATTATGTATCCATTGATAGCAATAGATATTTTTGATAATTATATATTTTTGTGTATTATGGTGTTGTTATCCCAAAGATAACTCTGGTTCTGGGTAAGTATTAAAGGTTTGTCATAGTACACATCATCACCACATACCATCAGGATTGATGTGAAGTATTAACTTATTTTACAAAAATTAAAATCTTTTTCTTTAAAAGGATTTTAATTACTGTTCTGGATACCATCCTATCACAACAAAAGTTTAATGACTCCAGTAATTTATATTACCACAGTTTAAAATGTCAGAAAAGATATTTAATTTCAAAAATTAGCTATGAATGCAATAATGTCATAGTAGGATTTCCGGTAACACACAGATATACACAAATTTGTACAAAACAAACAGATATAAACAAGCTGTAATTCTAAGCAGTATAAGTAAGAATTTGAATGAAACCAAGAATGGAGTATGCTGTCATTATAGTGGTAGACTCTACATCCTTTCTTTTCATTTGCGAGTCATGTAATTTTAAACATTTTTGTGTCAAATTAATACTAAAAGTTAGTAATAGATTTTTTTGTTATATTTACAAAACTTGTTTATTGTGACAATGAAAAGTTATTATGGCCGAGGATATTAGTGTAGTAAACTAAAAGTTTATATTTATGAGTTTTTAAAACATATGTGACAATGCCATTAGTTGTAGACAGAATAAGAACAAACAAGCTATAATATTAGTAGTTATTTTAAGAACTAACACTTAACACGGGATGCCATAATAAAATAAAATGTCAGCCGGTTTGGTGTCAGAAAAATATCAATTTTTGCCTTTTTTTGTTTGTTTAAATCATTTTTTTTCTCGATAATAATAAAATTTAATAAAGTTATAACCAAGCATGGAAACAAAATAAATAGAGCATTAATTTTAACTGTAGCTTTGACTTTTTAATAGTTAAATATAGAATTCAACACTGTAAACACCCACTATTTCTACATATAATGATATTAATATTTCAATAAAAATTATGGGTATTACTTATTAGTAATTTATAAGATGATACATCTGTTTTCTGAGTTGGAAGAAATACCTACGCATTTGAAACATGGCAGTCAAATAGAAATTAATATTATAATACTAGCGTCACTTATCCTTTTCCATTAGCAATAAAATACGTAGATATATGTAAGACCTTGAAATTAAAAAATGAAGGACTGTAAGCACAGACACCGTTAATGTTTGTTTAGGAACACGTATTGAGTTTATTTTAAACGTTAGTTAATAATCAGTTACTTGTACAGACTGGATATAATTGATTGTTGAACCGACAAAAATGTTACGTAGATGGTATCGGCGACGTATAGAGCCTCAGAAGCGCAATTATTTTTACATCTGCTAAATAAAATAATATAATAAAGTAAATTCTAACCTGTTTAGGAAGCAATGTCCAATGCACTCCTTTAAACTTTTAAAGTTATAACACGATTTTAAAATGTATAATGTTCGTCACGATAGAAATCTACCAAATATCACTCAAGTTAGAAAAATATCGGTGCAATGAGTGATAGGTGCGAAAATGGCGACGCATACATTTCTTACAAAACAAATAAAATGCACAAGTTTTATTAGCACAGTCACATAACTTATAAATACGTAAAGTTAAAAAGTTATTTAATGTTATATTATCCTTTGCACTATATAAAAATATATCTACTTATTTCACTACGAACAACAAAAACATTGGAGTTTTTTGTTTAGCAAATCTTCAGCAAATTTTCATTCAAGTTTCATTTCAATTCAACCAGCCACAGATAAATTACATAGCTAACTATCTACGTAAAGTCAAATGGTGACAATCGTATCTGCGTTTGTTTCGATTGTTCCGACGAACTCGGTACATCCGATTCATAGACAATATAGATTCAACAGATTTACTTGGAAATTATGTATGAAAAAGCTTTATTAAATGTTTGTAAACCAATATGAAGTAAACTTCCCATTTTGTACTATTTACACATGCAATAGACTTATTTAGCGTTTTGTTTTCTATAATTTGCATTAGACAAAAACTATTTGGTGGGTTTCTCATTCTTTGACGCTTATTATTTTTAGAAAAGAACATATTTATTAATGAGTATGTTGCAACGTGTTGAGAATTATTCTTATAATACACATAATGCTCTTTAAATTTACTTAAGATCTTGAGAATAAATTAATCTAGTATTATAACCAGTATTCTTAATATTATAACAATATTAAACAAGAATACTCTCGTAATAATATGCCTCTACGGGGCTTAGATATGTTTTTTAGAGATACCTAAACCTGTTAGATTCCGGCTTTTATAGCTGTAACGTCTAATAAGACGTTTAGAAGGATTTGAGGCCTTTTGACCTTTTAAGCAATATAATAGCTTTTAACAATTGCATATTATACATTTTAAATGCAAACGGGTACTAACAATCTGTTTATTATGATAGTGATATATAGATCCAGTTTTATCGGTGATGGTCACGGAATAACATTGCTGTGTGTATTGCATTTAAAATTTTTAGTGTCCGCGATGATACTAATCTTAAAATAACAATTGCATATTAATCACACCCACTATCGTAATGCACCAGCGTGGAGTTTGGGGCAAATTGTACTCTAAAGCTTTTCCCTCAGTTACTCTTAAGGCTAATGAAAAGTATGTAGAGATACAATTTTACCCTGGTAAGTCATGAAGCGAATGTATTTTCAAGGCTAAAGCTAGCTGATAAAGGTTTACAAACAGGGTACCTTGTTGCTAATGTCTAGGGGCGGCGGTGATCGCTTACCATCAGGTGACTTGTCGGCTCGTATACCTGCATAAAACATAAAGAAGCACTAAGCTCCTCGATATACCTGACATAAAATCAGCCAAACCTTATCTAATCAAATAAATATTTTTCATTGACGGTACCTTCAACTGTGTGCCGTATGTGTGTGGACTTCTCAGGAATTAGCGGTATATTTGGGAGGTACAACTTATTTTGATTCAACAAATATAAACAAGGTTACAGTGAGTGATAAATGTGTATATAAACTCATCTGAAATATATATACTCTAATAGATACTGAAAAAGGTTGATACCGAATGATATTATGATGACCAATAATTTGTCGATACTGAATCCCAATGCTGTCTAACCTGTGGTTTGATGTTATCCTTCGTACAGTCTGTTGCGTTCTATCAATAGAGTAAAATAGATATGTCTGTGAATATGACTGTCATTCGTTACTATTAGACATTTTATTAATTTATTTGCGTAGCGTATTCGTTTTCTTTCAATTTTCATTTTCAATATTTTGCCATGCGTTGATTGTCATTATTATGTAAATCGCGTCCCAAGTATTACCAATATTTTTAAAATGTTTGTTCCACCTTAAATCCTACAAGCAGTATGTCGTTTATAAATGAGCCTGTGTTGAATATTATAGTGGTGGGATTCCATCATAAAAAAGGATGCCAGGTAATGTAGGCATTATATCCCTCAATGATAAATGATAATAAGAAACAATGATTCAAATTGCTTGTTAAAATTCATTATTGTTTATTCGATATTCAGTGAAAAACAAATAAATTATGATTACATTGACTACTAACCTTTCACTTGAAAATGTATCAAATTGCTATATCAATTACCCTACTCGTATGGCATTGATGTTATGTGAGGTTCATCTCCATATATTTCCTAATAAAAACAGTGTACTTGCAATATACAATATGCAATAAACAGTCTTGTAAGTTTTGGAACTAAATGTAATGAAGTATACTTTTAAAGAACAATTATGTGTAAAATGTTGGTCATCATTGCTAAAATGCCTTCTTAAACATAATTTTATTTGGTTAAAAGTGGAAGTCCCTATTCATTATTTAATTAGTAAATTATCATCTATGTGGTAGGTATGTAGGCATAATTTTATAATGCCATTTTTAGATATAAACCAACATAGAAACCAGTAAATAAGCTTATTCATTTGACAACTTTTATTTTTTTATGTAGAAATAGTTAATGCTTGACAGCAATCCCACGTGATAGAAAGTGGCTATGATGTCTAAGGTGTTGGGCGCATTAACTTAGTAAATGTGATGCTATTACTTAACGTCAACTGTATGTAAGACTGTAACAGCTGTTTGTCCATCTAGTCTACAAGGATTAATTAATGAATAATAGAGTAATAAAAGTAGTTACTTTATTTTTAGTGACCAAAAAGTAGATATTTATGTGGCTTTGGCCATAGCTCCTTGTTCATAAACTTTTGAAGCAGCTCGGTTGGTACATACACAAGAAACACTGTAGTTACCTGGATTCCGCTACCCTAACTTCTAATATATGTTACTAATTGTTTTATTTAATAGAGATATTAAAATGTTTTAGGTAGAGCACTGCTACCCTGAGCTTGTGCCAGGCCGCCCGGCAGAGCTGCCTCCAGCTTGGAGGCATCTTCCAGCGCTAGCATTGCCAGATGGATCACACAATTATCTCTCAGACACTATATTTTTTAATTTGCCAGGATTAACAGACCCAGCGCACACAGTGTATGGAATATCCTGTTTTCGTCAAATTCCAATAGAGGTAACATTTTCCCCATTTTAATACCAATACTTGTTTTGCCACAATTTCAATCACTGTATATCAGTGATAAATTGTTTTAGGTACACTATTTGTAATTCAAGACTGTCTGGATCAATTTTCCTGATTGTGATCTAAAATTTTTTAGTATTTGTAGAATAGCTAAATACCCTAAACTTATTATCAACCATATTAAAGCCAGCATGTTGTCAAGAATTAACAATACATAACTGAATAGAACACACATGTATGTCCACAAGTGAATCTGCATTTTATAACAGTACGGTTAATTAATAAAACAAAGTTTATACTTAGAAGCAAGGCACATGTATAACAAATTATATACTTCCTTAAATACATAACATTTGCATATAACTTTTCACAGCAAGTGGTGCAAAAGACAGAAGATATGACTCGTAGTTCAGTACAAAAAAGTGTATGTGTTGTATGTCGAGCACCACTGTTTGGAAGACTGGCCATCAAGATGGAGTTGGTGGTGCGTGCTTGGTTCATGCAGGGAGATTTCTCACAAACCAAGCTGTTAGAAGATGCATATAAACATTTGAACAGCTGCCCAGTACAGATCGACCAAACACTTGAAGGTAGGTATTTGTTATATATAGATAAAATTAATGTTGTGTTTTGAATATATAATAAAATTATAGAGAGGTTTACTTTGTATAGTAAATTAAAGCAGAAAATACATATTGTAAGACAACAGGAAATAATTAATAGTTTTGCTTTTTGATAGTTTTGCTATATTTTATGAAATGAAAGTATATGGCCAGTGAGTAAATAGAATTCCTAGTTGTAAGAGTTCTCCACCATTCATCATCTATAACATCAAGGTCATCAACGCAACTAAAATAAATAAGTCCAAGGAACCAGATTTAAAAACTTGCTAAAACTATTTAGGCACATACATGCTTAAATTATGGCATAAACATGTGAAACCTTGATTTGATTTGATTGAATTAGTGCACCTTACCACCCAGAACTCATCGCTGCTTACCATCAGCCGGGATTGTGGTCGAGCACAAATTTATTGAATATAAAAAAAATTGTAGCTTGTACCATTCCTCAACTATTGTTATAAGATAAATATGCTTGACTCAGTTTATGACCAAATTATATTAAATTTATATGCATTTCCAGAAACAGAACAGCATGAATCAATGATTTGTAATTATTCATAGTCCTATCTTTCTGTGATAATTGGATATTTATAGAACCCAATAAATAATTATTTACTTTATCTTTTCAGGTTTAACAGTGCAAAAATTGGTTGAAAACTGGAGGCACAAGGCTTTATTACTTTTTAAGCTATTATTATTGCGTAGAAAAGTGCTTATATATGGATCACCAGCTGGACCACTCTCGGCTACTCTACTGACTTTGGTGTCCCTGCTGCCACATTGCTTGGAGTACGGTCTATCACGCGCTGCTAACGTCACGTAAGTTGATGATAATACTAAATTCTTTCGAGCCTCTACAGCTCTTTATACCATACCAACTATCTATTCTTGATGTTGCAACATCATTAAGAAGTTAACGTACAAGATAACATATTACAAATATTAATGCTACTGAAGTTTTACTGACTCGTCGGTCTAGTGGTTAGTGATCTTGACTGCTAGGCTGGAGGTTGTGGCTTCGATCCCCATCCTGAAAAAACTTTTGTGTGTTGCGTCAGGTATCTTTGTTTTTTTGTCTGGATGTAAGAAAAATCCGTTCCCTGATCACCATAGTACAAGATAAATGCTTAGTTTGGGATCAGATTTCCGGGCATGAGTTGTCCAGAAATATTTATTTATTTCTTTTATTCTTGCGACTTGACTCGTTGACGAATTTAAGGGCTTGGCGCGGTCGGCAATTGCCCTGATAGTAATAATAATACGGGACTATAGTATATATTGTTAAAAAATGTATTTAACAAGCTTTATTTGGATTTCATTAGGAATTTTTTTATGTTAAACTTATTTTTCATACTTATTTTTCAGGCTATCCAGACCCTTGTCACCAATACCAACTACACTTAATGAAAAAGAACTTGAATTAATTGCTCCTAATTCGGAAGTACCCGGGGAAACATATGTGAATGGTTCTAGCCAGATAGATGAAGAACTATCACCAAAAGAATCCGGGAACATGTTGGACGAGAAAGACAGAGTGAGCCGGCAGAGTTTTGATGAGACCATACTCTCTGATGTAGTGGATAGACAGGAGGTGACTTCTAGTCGAGAGAAATGTCACAGTATTGGGGAGAAATATAAGAGCCAGAAATCAGTGATGGATGCCCAGCAGAGTCCTACCATGGCCCGAGACATGAGTGTGGACGGACTGTACAACTTGACGGGACAGATAGATCAAACGGAGTGTGGGTTCCCGTTGCCACTGTTCGAAGACGGGTACCTCTGTTTACCATATTTGTCTCTCAATTACTTGGACTTGCTGTCAGACAGCGCAGTGCAGGGTTTCGTGGTCGGAGCGTCGAACGTGTTGTTCAAACAGAAGAGACAGTTGTTTGATGTGTTGGTGGAGTTGAATGAGATGAGGATAGAGACGGCGGACATGGTGCTGAGGAGACAGCTGGCGTTGGGCACGGAGGACCTTCGGTTCGCGGACCACGTAGTGCGCCACGGACCTGCGCAGGGCGACGCTTGGATCCGAGACCAGTTTGCCAGTTACCTTATATATTTATTGAGGACGTCGTTATTACCAGGTAGGTAATCATTCATTTTTTTTATACCCTTCTTAGTCATCTCTTATGTTAAAAATTGTGATCATTATGTGTGATTGGTTTACTTTTTTATACATAACCCACTACGCGGCCTGACTTCGAATGGATTCGATGAAAGCAGTGGAATTCATTGATTGATTGTTTGGGAGATCAATCAATTTACACTAAATTCTAGCAAATTGTACACCTACAACTTAATTATTTATATAATTCACATGAGAATAATTAATATCACATGAGAATAATTAATAATGGAGTTCTTTCATACATTTTAGAGATTATTACGTTTAGATGCTTCAGAAGACCAGAAATATGGAGTTGTTATATAGGTTATATTAAATAAATAAGCAACGATAGCCTAACGGATTGAATGTAGGTTGCTCGAAAGGAAGGTCCTATCTTCGAATCCTGGTTGCACTTCTAATTTATTATTAGAAAAGTTAGAAGTTCTTTCTTGCTGCAGTGAAGGAAAGAAACCTATAACTTGGCCAGCGTAGTTTACAGAGTTAAATGAAATCAACTGCATATTTTGGTAATCAGAACAGGTATTAGAAAAAAAAAAACAGAAAAATATACTGATCTCTTTGTGCCAAATTTCATTCCGATGCGTTCAGTATTTTATTCATGAAGGCGTACCTAACACAATTCCATCCATCCACACAAGCTTTTGTATTTATAATATTAGTATATCATGTCTATATATATTTAGGATATCATGATTGACTGTATAACTTTTCAGATGGGAGTAGAGAAATGGACTCATACAATGCTCAGTTTATGAGTGCATTCAAAGCTACGCCAGGATATCAGGAATGGTTGAAATCAACTAACAATGGAGATATAGAAGCATTTATGAATCTCACGCCCACACATCCATTTTCTGGTCAACTGTCTGTAGCGGATATGAAGTTGAAATTTGCACAGTGAGTATATCTTATTTGCTCTCCACCAATTTGTATTGGAGCAGTGTGATCTAGCTTTAGGCCTCTTCAGTCAGGATAGACCTGTGATCAGTAGTGGGCCAATAATGGTTTCAATACCTGTCCTAGCAACTCCTTAATATGTTCACATTTTTTTCTTCTCTACATGTCGTGGCGATATTGGGTGATCGGCCGTTTGTTTTTTATTTGTCGCTAATAGATTTATCTTAAAATTTTATGATATTAAAATCGATAAATATGTAGCATCTAACGCCTAAACATTTAGTAGAAATAATAAGGTTTATTATCTAATTCGGCTATTGTTTACAGTACGATGTCAACGACGGAAGGCGGTCGCAAAGTGACGGCGGCAGTGGCCACTACTGGTCGAGCAGTTGCAACGACCTCTCGCGCTGTGGGCGGAGCCCTGTCTCACGCCCGGGGCGCCTTGTCCGGCTGGTGGAGCGCTCTCACCGCCCCAGCGCCAGCAATTGACAAGCTACCTATTGACGATGCAGAAGAAGCAGCCAACCAGGATGTAGAGGAAACCGACCTAGAGCTAGCAGAAGATAACCGCTGTCCTGATCCACCCGACAAACTCCTCGAGGAAGAAACCTCCAATCTCAGCAAGATTAGTGTTGTGTGATTGTGCAATAGTGCTGTGAAAGTGAATAACCGAATTTAATGTGTGTAAAAGTGATATAATAGTAGACAATCAATTCCTTGAAACACCCATATAAAGCTTTGTACTCCGCAAACTAGAATAGTGCTCAAATTAATTTCTATGAGATATCTAAAGTCAATCTGTTAGTTTACCATTAGGTACGAGGCTTATGTACTCATTATTACAACAGTCTTGTCAATACAGTGCTTAATCATCTTCTAATTGAAGCCAACTAAATGCTGAACATCTTGACTCTGCTGTAATTCCAATACTGGCATCTGTCGTGGTCAGTTCTTCAACATTAAAGTTTTAACAGCACTAAAATAAGTGGCAGGAAATTATTTCCCTAGGCAACTGCTGCATTGTCTCAGGATTTTATCGTTCTAGTAACTGATTTGCTTGGGAAAGATTAACTGGAAAAATTAATTTTATTTTCCAAGATAATATGTAGCCAGTTCACTCCTTAGATTCCATTGTAAATATTGGCAACAGCATTTTCAAAACCAGTCCAGTGGTTTTTGGGTTTCCATCCATTAAAAAAAAATTCCTCTTAATAGTCTACTTTGACATGTCTACTTTAGACATTAATAATATTTTGTCGTTCCACTACTGCTAATGGGATTTCAGCTTTACGAGTATTCTTAAAACTGTAAGATTTATATTGAAAATAATTATCTCAATCTGTCATAGTTCTTTGAAATAAACAACAATTTTTGGTAATGTAAAACCAATTCACAACTCAATCATGGAACATGTTATACTCTGATCAGCATTGTTCTACAAGGAAGGTGCTTGGAGTATAAGTATAAAATATTGTGTGCAAAATTCCACATAGAATGTAGTTCCCCGTGTGGGGTGTTCTAGAACTAATGTTTAGTGTTGTTGAATGCACAATTCATGAACTGAACCATTGTTGAAGTTTCCTTTGGAGACTGTTGTCAACGACAATATAGCCTACTAGACCGTTATTGTCCTTTTATCTATAATGCATATAAATGCAATCCAAAAATTCAGTCAAAGCACGGAGGTTACAGAGGGGTGTCAAAATAGTGCACCGTAATTCGGCAATTCGAAATTATCATATCTTAAATATTAAATTGGTTGGTACATCAAATTGGTAGTATAAGATCAATATGTCTAATGTGTTGCCTTTTATATGGGGTCGGGTCAGGGCCGGTGCCTGATATATAACTCTTAAATACAGAGTCTAGTAAGGTATGTTGTTGTTGCGTGTTGTTATCTCTACCTGTAATATAGTTGTAGCTTTGGAAGTTTATAATGCAAGTACTGTAAATATCAGAATGATCTGTTTAGTTCCACCATTGGCCTACCATGAGTACTTACGTGAGATTATGTTTTGTTATTAATTTTATTATCTGTGAGGCTGTAAGTGTCCATAAAACTTGTTTGTTTAAATAATATATTTTTTTACTTATTCCATTAAGGTATTCCTATTATTTTATTATTTATTTATAACGTAAGTAGTGTTGAAGTAAGATACAAAACGTCATGTTAGTGTCTACCTAATTTATTAAATCAGTCATAATATAGTTTCTTACATATTATTCTACGATGATAATAAATAGTACACAGTTTTTAAAACAAAATGGCAGGTGTATATTTTTTAAGATGGTCTTCCCTGTAATTTATGTAGCTTTCTAATAAAAATATTCAATTAATTCACTGCGGCATTATTTTTCTTATCAATGTTAAATTTTGCAACAAATAATTACTTTAGGGAAAAATTGCTTCCGAGATGCGGAAGATTTGGTAAATTGATCTCATTATATTACTTAATTCTTTGGCATTATAAGGTTATTTAAATTTTTTAACCGATGCAATTCGAATTAGATTTGTACTGCTTATCTTATCGTTGCTGTATCTATAATCAATGATTATGTCAATCATTATTTTGTGATTCAATTCGAATTTGTTGTATTACACTAGGCAATCTAATGACCTGTGAATCTGGTAGCAAGTTATATGTATATCGGTAATTAAAACCAATCAATTCATTTTGTAGCTGTGAATATTGAAATAAGAATCATGAATATTAAACGCCTTGTTTTATTACTGCGACATTTCACAAATTAAACTACAATAAAATTTGTCACATAAGTATATTTCGATATCTTAATGATAATAATATCACAATTCTGGGCATACATTACACATATAAATGCAATATAGTATGTTTATCATACTTGTCCTCAATCGTAAATTAAGTACGACATGTCAGGGCGACCGCGGCGATTATTTTCAAAATCGTGCGCATATTCGAGAGGGATCTTCTGACGGTGTCGCGTCGGGCACTTTCCAAAGGACCAATCGAGTAAAGTCGATGATCTGGCGTTCACACGGCGGAGTCTGGCTCCTCCCAGGGCCAGGGCGGCGCTTCGAGCGCGTCCTGCCGCCACAACGAGCCGTGCGCCAGCAGCCGCATGTTGTAGGGCTCCACCATGTTGCCGAGCGAAGCGGCGCTCTCCGCCCGCGCCACACTGCCGCCCGCCGCGCCACCCTTGCGCTCCGGCAGAAGGTCGAACCGGGAAGAGCCCCCGCGCGGCGACTCCACCTCGGTGACGTCAGAGCGCGGCGAGCGGTCGGCGGCCGCGTCCGGCGGCGACGGCGAGGACACGAGCGGCGCCGACTCGTCGTCGTCGTCGTCGCGCGAGGGGCTGCGATCGCGGGAGCCGCCGCGCGAGAGCAGCTTGTCCTTGAGCCGCGCGAGCCGCTCCGCCGAGCTTACCTTACGCAACGCGTCCGCTGTGCGTTTGAGGCCGCGCAGCTTGGGGTCGGTGGCGGGTTCGGGGCCGCGCGCCGCGTCGTCGGCGGAACGGGAGCGGGCTGCGGGAGCGGTGGCCGGCGGCGCATCGAGCGGCGCATCAGGCGGTACGAGCAGCGAGCGCGGACGAGGTCGCGCGCGGCCGGAGCGCGGTCGCGCCGTGAACGTGATCTGGCCGTCATCGGAGTCCTCCTCGTTCTCGACGCTGAAGCTGACGGCGGGCGGCGGCTTGAGCGAGGCTCGCTCGCGGTCGCGGGCCACTATCAACTCGCTCTCCTCCCCTGAAACGGACGATCTCCTGTATTAGTGCTGGTGAAGCGCGACGCCTCGCTCTCTTGTCGAGACGTCGTGTGTATATGGTGCAGTCCTGTACGTGGCTGAGCAGCGTGATGCTCGAACGATGTAAGCATGTTTGAAGCGGCTCGAGTCCGAGAGCATTGGAAGCGTAAATGAAACAACAGCAGTTCATGTCTCCATTTATTTTGTTGTAAACAGATTAAAATTTATTTGGAATGCTCGATTTAACGAATTATATTCGAGTAGGTATATTGGAATATGTATATTGATATGTACACAATTCAGATCGAATGATATCCCGATTTAGCTACTGGTCGTTAAGGAGAAATTACATTTGAAAAATATACATTTTATATTTGAGTACTCTGGTACTGCATTTGAACCAATAAATTAATGTCACAAAGCTACAACTTTATAACAATGATGCATTTTTACAAATAACCAATGTATTGGATTATATGTATATATGTTTAGGATAACATTTATTACAATTATATGGGTCTCTAGGCATGTACGAAAAAGTGTGGGAAGATACATGCACCTAACATGTCAACCAGTTTGAAGTGACTGCACTCAATTAATGCTAATGGAATATGAATGTACAAAAAATTATGCTTCAAGCCCGAGCATGAAATCATTTCATACAACTTCAAAGCAGCTGTGACTGTGAATTTTAACTACTGGCCGCCATATACGGAATAAGTACATTTACATCTTATCTATATATCTATATTAACCTGTACAAATTGAACTATCTATACGTCTAGTTATTGTATCGCACGTTCTATAGCTACGTTTGACGTATAGAATAATCCCTAACTCCATTTGGCACATGTTACATATCTAATTAAGTAGATAAAAATCAAATTCAGGAACATAATTCTATCATACTGAATGATAAACAGAAAAACATAACAAAATTAAAATAATTTTAATACAGCTAGTGTGCTTATCATAACCGAATACAACACAGCCGTTAAATATAAGAATTAAATTACCAGGAATGACGAATTAATACTTATAATAATTTTAAACTTGACCATCGTGAACAGTGCATCTGTAACGGGTACTTACGATATATACATATATAATATCTCATATTGCCTTGTAAATTATATATGTACACTTTACAAGGCAATATTTCATCGTATACTCGGTGAAAATTCGATCTGGAATGTTTACCACACACACATGACAAGGTAAATAAATATGCCCTGTGCAAGTGTCACGACATGACAGAACAGAGTAGTACTGAATATATATCGTCAGTACTCGTAACATACTACAAAATATTATTAAACTAATTTATACTATTTACTTATCACGTGACGATTATTATTTCGGTTAAATGTTACTGTGAATGGTTTCTCAGTTAGCAGATTGTGATGTACTTATTTCTTTATTTGTTAATAATGTTTATGATGGGTTAGGAAAATTTGTTTTTATATATATGTTAAGCCGTATTCTAGAAGTATGGTAAAAAAGCCATCAATAGCTTCAAGGGAGAAGTATAAATAATACTGAAAAATTTTAATCGAACTAACATGCGCGCCCAAAGCAACTATGTATCTAAAAAGCTATAATTATTGCCATTAATCCTCTTACATATGTCTTCTAGCCTAAAGATAACAGTAAAGACCTGCTAAGCCGAGTTATGCTCGGTGTGAGTAATTAGTACCACTGCCACCTACCGCCATTTCAACAAGAAAAGAAAAATATATGGGAACACCCGTGTTTCTTGATATTCTATTACATAAATATAAGTACATGATACGTACAAGAATATAAGTACAAGAAATCTTCCACAAAATTGTACTCTGACGATCCATTTGTTTATCCAAAATCATTAATAGAATTGATAGCTTTTGCAATTACTTTCACTGTATATTCCTGGTGTTTAGCATTTTTTTTTACCAAATACTATGATATCTAAAAAAACCATTCACATTAACATTTAGGAAAACGTGGGTATTTCTAACATAAAATGACACATTGCGACAGTTTAAGCACTGAATGCAATTGAAACTAAATATAAATTCCAAGAATTCATAAATTCAAAATTGTAATAAAAATTATTTACAAATAATTTTGGAACATAATGTTTACACTATTTCTACTAAAAGCTATTTATATATTATTTAATTGACATATATTTCAAATGTATTCATTACTGGTTTTATCGATTATGGAAAAACGTAAGGGCGCAACTCTTTAGTTATGTTACTTTAAAAAGTTACGCCCTTATTGTTTTCAATAGTTGATATTAATCCTTATTCATAGTAAAAAACGCATTTGAAATTATAAAAAAATATAATGAATAATAAATGTATCTAAATGTATTGCGATATTTTGTTTTATGCACAAAATCAAGTATATTTTGGAGACAAAAATTTTGAACAGTACTGGTACATATATCAAAATAATTTCTTAATAATAATTAATGTTCATATTACAAAACTGTCTTCAAAAAATTAGTCTTCCGTTTAACACTTTCAAAAAAGGTTTAAGTTGTGTTAAATTTTTTTTTAGAAAAACGGTACTGTGTATTAATATAACATACATACGTATCCCAAAATGTTTATACAATTGCAGTATTTGTGCACAAAAAACGCCCCGTGCACTCCAGAAATATATATATTTCATTTTCACGCATATCTTTCAATAATGATCAGTGACAAGTCTTTTAGAAGCCAATAACATTTTGGAATATTCGCATTTTTATAGAAACTCTGTACTAAAAAGTAATTATTTGGTGCTAAAAAGTATTCATAATTTTAATAACATTATCGCGTGATACACTGTCGCCTACGTAGGAAAAGTTCTAAATAATTTGTCGTTAAAATCATAACAATACAAATGAAAGCCTCTGACTCCCAACAGTTAAGTAACATAAATTTTGAATACAATAGCTGCCGCGGTCTCTGTATTTTACTGTGAATAGCCATTGTA
This sequence comes from Asbolis capucinus, assembly GCA_018249125.1. Classification (NCBI taxonomy): domain Eukaryota; kingdom Metazoa; phylum Arthropoda; class Insecta; order Lepidoptera; family Hesperiidae; genus Asbolis; species Asbolis capucinus. Next base: position 29,908 of record DWJZ01000461.1, read on the forward strand.
GTTAGAAAGCATTTTAACCAATTAAAACTATTTCGAGCATTTTACTTTCGCTCTATTTGTTACTTTGAACAAAGTAAATGACCAAAAAACTATTTTTTTTAAATCAAAACAGGGAACCACATTGAGAGGGGTTCCTTCGACATTTTTTAGGAGATTTTTGTTTCATAATTAAAACTTAGGAAATATGAAAAAAGTTTCAATTGGTAACAACGCCCTCTTACGTTCTATAATTAATTTAGAATTTTTTAAACTTAAAAATATATTATTAAAATATCGTACATACCGTACGTGACGCAACGGTTAAGTTCACTTTAATTTGTATGTCTACAAAGGTTTCCTACGGGCCATGTTTCCGGATATACCACCGCACCGTAGGAAAAGTGACCTTGAAAACGGTCCGTAACGATGTGTTGATAAATGTTGCAGATAATTATCGACGACGAAAAACAGTAAGGACGTTTCTCATAAGAGTTTTACTGTAATTTTTTTCGTGTAAGAGCTTATATATTATTTTTCTAAGGAGTTAGGCCCTTATTACGTAAGTCTTATGAGTTTATCCCTTATTTTTTTTCCATCGTCGATACTGTGTTCTGACTACATTTATACTAAATTACATTGATTCTGAAGTAAAAAAACCGTGGGAAGAGTACTGTGTGGTTGCCGGTCGTCCGTAGAAACACGCACCGTAGGAAGCCAGCTTACCACGTACAACTTATCTGTGCACTTTGCCGGAATGCTTCCTTTCCCTCTCCTCCCCCCGCTCCCCCGCAGCACTTTGGTTATACATCGTGTACTTAAAAGAACTTTGAAAACGGCTCAAAAAAAATAAAAAAAAGTTTTTTTTTGAAACTGTACAAATGAAATCTTACAAAGGCTGCACAGTTAAGTGGCACGGGTACATCACATCACAGGATTACATCATCAGAGACGTTGACGATAACGTGGTCGTGGCGCAGCTCCTCGGACGAGCCGGAGCTGTTTCCGGGCGAGGGGGAGGGTGTGGGGGAAGGAGAGGGGGGTGCGGGCGCGGCGCGCGGGTGCTCGCGGATGGTGCGCAGGGGCTCACCTGGGTGGGAGGGCGGCTCCGACTGGAGGACGTCCTCCATCGCCTCCTCGTTCAGTGTCTGCAGCGCGCCGCATATCATTTGCTCCTCCAGTGTTACCTGCGGATACAGGGATGTTACTTATTCAGTTAATGACAAGTATTATACGTGTTCTTTTCTAGGCGTTACATCTATAAGTTTAGAACAACGAAGACAGCCTACTAGACACCGCTTGTGATATCAAAAAAATCTGTTAAATCGAAATATTAAAAAAATAACTTAAAACGAAAAGCAAGTTAAAACGAAATGTTAAAAAATTGCACAGTCATTTGCATATCATAAATCGAATTATTTGACATCGCACGCGATTAATATAAGGTCGATTGGTCTAATGTTTTACCAGAAATAGTCGTCCTAGATACGGCATTTTGTAGACTATCTTGTAGACTAAACATATATTACCAGCTATTCCCAATATTCTATCCATAATATACATGCCAATTAGTGATTAAAAAATTATATATTTTTTATTATAATTATTTAAAAATAAATTTAATTATTATCAGAGATTTTTGATAGATTATTGTAAAAGGCCCCGTAATAATGTGGTTGTGATCTAAATAATTCTAGAGCTACAATAGTCCATCTTGCCTCTATGGACATAGTGCGGCTTCTAAGTTGTATGAACTAACTCAGTGTGTGTTCAAGCATGCGTTCAAAAGTTCAAGAAGTTCAAAAGAAAATTCACATGTTACCTTAAATCGATCTGATCTATCTTTTGTAATAAATAATTAAAAAACCTTTAGACATTTCTTATATCAGTATCGGTACAATTCTGTACATGTAACCATGTATTACACATGTGGTTACAATGAAAATTGGACTAGGTTTTTTTAGTCACTGAAGCCATTAACTATTACATTTTGAGTTTTCGTATAATTTTGAGTATAATTAAAAATATATACCTGTCATCTATTGTACTTAACACAGAATTAATATACTGGATTAGGTTTAGTGACAACTTTTGGTACTTGGTGGCGGTACTACTATACATCGAGCTGATTCCAGTCTACCAGGTACTAATAACACACCAAGGACTTTCTTTCTGATTTTTTCTCCTCAATGAAGCACCTTTCCGAAACAGTATACCCAAAAAAATTACGTTCATAAATGTATTATGAACAACTACATGTATAAATGTATTTTGATTATATAAAAAAATAATAACATTATTTCGATTTAAATAAACTAAGTTTTCGTATGTAACATTGCCTATTTCACGTATTAAAGCACTATTTGTAAGTACCAGAAATCAGTTGTTTTC
>DWJZ01000462.1:0-32236 GCA_018249125.1 Asbolis capucinus
CCTGAAAGTAATCCTACTAATATTATAAATGCATTAGATTGTATGGATAGATGCATTCATCCATGTATGTTTGTTACTCCTTCACGCAAAAACTACTGAACGAACCTGATTGAAATTTGGCACAGAGATAGATTGAGTTAAGAATAACACATGGGCTATTTTTTATTAACATACAACGCGGGCGAAACCGCGATCTGACCCTAGTTAACTAGATATTGTCAGTGGTCCGCCGTAAATATATGATACCTAAATTTGGTCCGAAGGCCAAAAAGGTTGAGCAACTCTGGTTTATATCAATCGATTCACAAATTAATTTAAGACTTAATGCTTCAAAGCAAGCGCAGTTAACCCTATCGACTACTTAATTTATTTATGTAAAAATATCAAAATACAGGATGCGGTTAATGAGCTTGCTAAGTAATATTTAATTAGTAGCAAAACATCCGGTTATCAATAAAAGATTTGTTAGAGGAATTTCATGTGGGGGGTACACTGTTTTAGAAAACTTACATCAGCCCGCGGTTTCGTCCGTTCCAATGTTGACAAAAAGTAGTCCACATGTTATTCCAGACTATAATCTATTTCTGTGTTGAGTTTCATCTTACATTGTCCAACGGTTAACACGCAAAGGCAAGACAAAAATCCAAACTGTCAATTTTTATAACATTAGTTTTTTAGCAAAGAGAAGATGTACCGCCAAGCGAGGTGTGATGCCTGGGGAGCTGCTGAGCTTCGACAGTTGTTAGTGGGAACTTGTATATATGCTTACGATACAGAAAAGTCCGAAAGCTTGATTCGGGTTTGTCGTGACGTCATCGTATGACATGTCATGGGATGTCGCCACAATAGGATTTAAAACAAAACTATTAATGACAAAAAATAATAATAAACAGATATAATGTGTTGAAATGTCCGGAACAAGTTATGAAAGGCAATATGTAGTACCAACTGTGGGTACCAACCCAGAGGCCTTGTATCGTAATGGGTTCCACTGCACGAACCTCCCACACACAAAGTTGCGTTTCATTCACGTTTTGTGCGTAGAAATAATGATTAAAATCAAAAGAGGCATAGATGTATGTTAAGGACTCTCTGCTCTGTAATGATTTGTTGATGAACTGATGATGTAGTTGATGAAGACTTTTGACTAGCTACCACCCTCTTGCTTGGGTCAGACAAAAAACGATTTGCCGGATTTCGGCTTTTCTCCTCATCTTTTTTCCCCCGTCCTTTAGTCTTCATCCTTCCCATTCTTCGCCCGTCCTGAAGTGACATTTGGGGTAGCTATAAGCCCCAGGTGCAATGGGTAGGTGCTAAAAAGGTTTTAGTGTATAAAGTGTCTTATAAAGCGGGTCTTTTTATGTTTTGAAAAAAAATACTGTATCTTTAAAGAAAAGTGTGTTGAAGAGATTGATGCAAAAAAAAATGAAAGCATACCTAATAGTGAATAAATAACTAAATTATTATTTAGTTGACTGCAAAAGGAAAAGATTTCATGACCACTATCGTACATCCAAGGGCACGTAAAGCCGTCATTCGCTATCCCGTCTCGACGTCGATAAAGTTTGTCAAAAGCGCAAACGCTATAAAAACTTCTAACTTTCGTTGTTTCTCCTCAATATAACGCCTTTCCAAAACGGTAGTAGATTCAAAAAAATGTTGACGTTCGTTGACGTTGACGAATTGTATTTTTACGTACGTGAATAAATGAATTTTAACTTCAAATTTGACACATGACATGCTCTAATTTAATTCACGTAACTACAGTAAAGCAGCATGATGGAGCCATTTATCAAAAATTCCAACCTAACCCAAATAAACCGTGATTAATACAAGAAACCTAGCGATTAAACTGTCAATTAATGCCACTGAACAACACCATGGTAAAAGCAATACTTTTTAATGTCCAGACAATAGCCCGAAGGCCAGGTGCAAGGCCTACAATATCTATAAACACTATAATCACCCACGCAAATCTCCATTACGACATTATCATTAATCGTTAACTGACAAACATTAATAGTAAGCTTAATTAATAACGAAATTGTTATTTTTCAATCGAATATAACAACTTCAATATAATAATTAAAAATAAACACTTCTAATCGCTGTTTTGATTTTTTATCAACTTGTTTTAAGTTGTGAGGTTTATATTTTGACTTGTAACCCTCAATCACTTTCGTAAATAACTTTCAGATATTCGTAAGGAATAAATCAACAAACGAATGCAACTTCCATTACTATCCCATTCCTAAACTCCATTCCATTACTACGAGTCAATTAGCCTAATGTTGGTATCTCGGAAGGAAGTCCCGGGTTGAAATTCTGCACTCTCACTCACATGCCTAAAGTTATTTGGGTATTGAGAGTTAATTATCTCTTGCTTTGCTGAAGAAAGACATAGAGAGGGAACTTGTACGCCTGAGAGTTCCCCACGAAGTTCTCGAACATGTGTGAAATTTATCAATTTCCACTCGACCAGCGTGATGTACTATGCAAGCCGTAGAACCAATACAAACGTTAACCCTCTATTCCAAAGGAAACACTGCAATAATTCAGGACAAAAATGACCCTAAATGTTAATATAAGTAATAACTTTGTCAAGGTTCATCAGAAACCATCAATAGGTTTTCTCGTGATGCGTGTTCAGAGAGACAAACAGACAGACAGGCAGATAGAAAGACAGATAGACTGACAGATAGAAAGACTGACAGACAGAAACACAAACAAACAGAAACACAAACAAACAGAAAAATAATTCTAAAAAATATTTTTTTCGTGTTTTAGCTTCGTTAGTAGTTCGTCGTTTTAGTTTCGTATTAGAGCGCTCTCTGATCAAAATTTTGAAAAAATATTCAATGTACAGAAAAATGCCCTATGATTTTTATTATAGTATAGATAGATAAGAGATAGGAGTATATTTATTTGACTTAATTGTAACTGTGTACGAATAAAGTAATTACTCAATAAAATTCACTCAACAATGGTTGCCTTGTTTCAAAATTCCAAGTGTTGTAATCCAACTAAATCATACATAGAAATGCCGCGAGCATCAGACATTACTTAAAATAGGCTAAACAAAATGATTAGGCACTTAAGTTATAATCAATGAATCATTCAATTCAATTAATAGTAGATTTAATGATAGATTAAAGGTTAACGTTCCTATCAAAAATTTCGTAGATTGATTTCGAAAGAGGCATTGTTTCTGAACTTGTTTTGAACAATGTTTTAACGAATGCTTAAATTTTAACGCTTGACTTACGTAGGAATTGTCAGCAAATTCTGTCACGATTTCTTTTAAAGGTCAAAATATTGCTAAGTAATAGACTTTGAACGAAGCTAGCAAAATCAGAGGTCTATTTCTAATACTTCCCATTACTGGGATTGAGTCTCCTCTCGTGAGGGATCTAGGTCAGGAGTCGGCAACCTACAGCCACATGCGACTCTTTAAATATAAAGCTGCCACTCTTTAGTTCCGTACGCAAATTTTATGTAATTTTTTACTTAATATCTGCTTAAGATTATCTAATAATACTAATCACACACTACCTAATGTGTTAAATACATAGATTTTTTTTTTTCATACATTATTATTTCTGCAGTACTTTTGATGATTAAAGAACACTTTCTTCTCTTTAACGACACTGAAATTTTCTAAACTGTTATTTTTGACTCTTCCGATTCAAAAGGTTGCCGACCTTTGGTCATAGCCCGCCACGATGGCTGATTAATAGACAATAAAAATCTATACACTATAGACACAGTAAAATGTTACGCGCTAACATACATACGAAATACTCAGGTATTCCTCCTCCGACCTACGGAATACTCGCAGCTCGATTACAACCGCGACCGACCCACCTGATGGTACCTGGTAATGAAAAGATGACAAACTCTACAAGTCAGTTAAAAATTAAAAACTATGATAATAGAAAGCATAATTAGCTTGTACTTCCAAAAACAACAAGTGACATTGTTAAACCCACGTCATGTTAACCAAATTTCACCTTTTCATAATATGGAATGTTTATCATTGTGAAATATCTCAAAAAACTATTGTTTAAACTATGTTAACGAAATTACAATAGCGAGAACATTACTCTCTTTAATTATCATATTTCTGTAATGTTTTGACTTTCGTTAATTCAATTTTGAACCTTATTGTGTGTAGAATACAAATTACAAAATCAGTGTTTACTGTAATAATGGTTTAGTAAAAATCGAGAACCATTAACGCTTTGTGATCTATACTGAGTTGAAAAATTTAAATGTGGGAAAATCAGAATTCATCTCTGATTTGCCTTATAGAAATTTAATTATCTACAATGCATGTGGTGAAAACATTTTTATAATTCAACTTATTACAGCATATATATATATATATGTGTGTGTGTGTGTGTGTATATATATATAAGATAATGCTAAAGATGTTAAGGTTAAGGAAGCCCCTTATCTAAAGACAATTGTAAACGTAGTATCAGGTCATGCTAATTATAAACATGCATTGTCATCAGGACGGAAGTTATGCAATATTTCAGCTTCGTAGTGCAAAGGGAAGTGGGTCTAATTAAACATACAAAATTAACCCCAGAAATACCAATAAACTAGTATACAAAGATACTCTGCAAGTTAAATAAAAACTTGTAAAAAGGTAGCAAGTAAAATTTTATAAAAGAATTTTGAACGACATCGAAGCGAGATCGAAATTAGGTCAAAGAAGAATAACCAGTCCGAACCAATTTTGTAATACATCCCTTCTTACCGACACCGATAGTATCACGTATTTACGAGCATTACATGGGTACATTCACTTTAAAAACGTGGGTGTTTTAAAATGTATGGACAACAATCACTATCATTTTAGTGTTCTCATTTTCATCAACATGATAGCCCAACGATTTGGACGTTGGTCTTTCGAACGGAAGTACATGGTTTTTAAACCTGCGCGGGTTAAATCCTGTCATGGGTTTCCCACCTCTGATTTGAAATAGTTATGTGTGTTAATTATTAATTGGCCAAGTGGGACTGGATTTTACACACCTCCGAGGACTTTATGGGGAACTCTCAGGTGTACAGGTTATCTTTCACCGCAGCAAGTATTAATGAACTTCGGATACGCAGACAACTTTGAAAATGAGAGGTGAGCGCAGGGTTTAAACCCAGGACATCCCGTTCGAGAGACCAACGTTCAAAACAAAAGGCTATTACTGCAAATACGTTGTACCTTTTTTTTTTTAAATAAAGTCTTTGACATTATATTCAAATTAAATAGTTTTCCATACATTATTTCTAGCACTACAGAAAATATTTGTTTTCTTTGTAACAGTTTCTTTTATATTTCCAACGCTACTTGATGTAGTAATATGACTTTGAGCAAATATTTTTATTACTACTAGCTCGCAGCTAGCATTAAATTATAATTTTATAGTCTTTACCGCTACTTGAAAACTCTATCCATATTAATACATTGAATGTATGTGTAACTGTTTGCTCTATGTATATGGAAAATATTTGAAAGAGGGATACAGGGTGTTTCTTTCGCAGTTTCTGCTCCTCATTATTATGGCACCTTTACAAAACGGTGGTAGATTCTAAAACATGAAGTTCATAAGTGTATTGCAAATACCTACATGAAATAAACGATTTGGCTATGACCTTAGTTTCGAAAAGATGCCAAAAATATTTTTAATGTTTTTGTCTGTATTTTTTTCATATTATAAGTTAATGCGTGACTACAGTCCCACCTGATGGTAAGTGGCGATGTAGTCTTAGATGGAAAAGCGCATTTACTTAGAACAAGCCTATTCACTCTTGTCTTGAACGCGTCTTCATTATACTTCAGCGGAAACAGACGCAGGCAAATTATTTCAATCCTTCGCAGTACGCCATACAAAGGCCGAGGCGAAGCGTGTAGTGTTTTTTTGCTTGCGTGTGCCTTTGTACACTATTTCTCACATCTATTTTCTCAAAAATATCTTATCAGATTTGGAATGTTTAATTTTATTTATTTATTTGAACCGTTTAACCGTTAACCGTTATAACAAAGGCTAAAATACCGAAAACGCTAGTACAAATATTTATGTACTAGCTTTTTTTCGCGACTACGTCCGCGCAAATGATTCTCATCCCCCCTTCATACAAACTTTCATCAACTTTAAGCCTTTATTGGCAGTAAAATTTTGCCTATGTTTTTTCTCAAGTTATCAGAATCGGCTCAGTAGTTTAATCGGGAAAAAGTAACAGACAGGCAGAGTTACCATCGCATTTATAATATTATATGCAAGTAGTTTCGCATTTCACTTCGCATTTCATTTTCATTTCGCAGCTTCACCATCGTGATTAGTTGACATAAATTGTCTGTTTCCGCCATATTAGCAATTTATATGCGCGCGCGATTTATGGACTTATATACATATGTATGCATTACATCCTTCAGCCCTCTATTGGCGTCCCGCTCCCTCTGCACACGAAGGACAGGCAGTTAGCCAGCAGTCGTCAACCGGTGGTAACGCACGCATCGCCGCGCATCAGATCTGCTTACCATTACTGTATACCGCGAGAACCGCCATCTTAGACGCGAGCATGTTGCTAGAAGTGAGAAGTGGAGTGAGAGTGATAAAACAGCTTTTGAGGAGATCGCAGGCAGCTGATTCAAGGTACGCGTGCACACCTTACTCTCTTTAGCCAATTGTTAAACCCGCAACCGCCCTACCTATATACAGTCCACACACCGCAGGACCCCATAGGCCTAGCCTTGGTCCCCGCGCCTGTCTTCTTGAAGCCAGGCCCTCGTGCGGCTCAGGCAGCCGTACAATTCCCGCAGGCGAAGACGGATTTGCTTTCGGGTGGACCCCGCCGACGCCCGGTTACATAACCACACATTTTGTAATCACACGATAGCCGGTGTACTGCAGATCTTAATGTATCTCTGTGCCAAATTTCATTGAAATTGGAATTCAAAATCCCACTCCCAAAAACAATGTAACAACAACATAAACAAACAAAATACCAAGGACACAAATTAACGTAACAATACAATAAATTAAATTTACAATGATGAAACTAAGAGTCAACTAAAATTTCATAACTGGTGTAAATTGTTTCAATTCTCCCCAATACTACGGCCAAGACTGTAACACAAAAAAGCGTTGCTCTTGACCTAACGGCTCGACCAGGTTTTCTATCCGAAGCAAATTAATCTTACACAAATAGTCTAAATTAGATAATTCGGATTATGCAAATCTATTAACAGTAACTTAATTACAGATTAAGTATTGTTAATGCTTAGTATTATATCATTATGTTTCTTTAGATGATATTTAATTGTAGCGCCATTTGTATCTAGATTTTATTTTCGGAAGAATTAATTCATAAAGATTAGGATTTGTTTTAAATTTTATTTCATTTAGTACAGTCGATCAGGTTCTATATTGGGGTGTTCTAGAATATCAACGTCAATTATGGGATTGGGATTATCTGGATTGGACTGCTGTTGAAGAGGGGACAAAAGACAGCTGTTTTGTCATAGGGTTTCGCGAAACAAACCCAAAAAAAGGAAGGAAACGTCATTTTCATTATCATTAATAAATTACAAAATTATTACTGATTAGGGGCCTGAAAGGCCATTGAAACCTCCAGTCACCTGCATTCACTAAGATACTAGCAAGTTAACTCTCACCGGACTTCAAAATAACTTGTAGGCCCCAGAAAAATCTGGGGGCACGATAATGTCCCCAGTAAGTCGAGTAAAAAAAGTGACTCGGCCTTAACCATCCTTTTCTTAAAGCACTTCAGGATATTTTGGTCCATTCTATAACTTTGCTATGGATAAAACAAGAAGCCTAATTTCATTATTTCGAAATTTTTAATTTCATTTTTGAAATTGATTATTAGTTTTATTACTTTTTTATGTTTTTTGACTTTTTCAACTATGTTAATGCGCACTTGAATTGTGGTTTTTAATGGGCACTAGTGTTTGAAATATTTACGTGTCGACCATGACACATTCGGGTCTATACCTCAAAAACTACCATTTTGATTAACTTTAAATGTTCGCCAATTAGAAGTGAATGTAGTCGAATAAAATATATCGGGGAATAGTTAAAATCAAAAAGTAGTTTTGGAGAAACCTAATTACATATATTACACACACATAAATTTTAAATTTCTTGATATCGGTCAAAATGGTGCCTATAGGTAACTCAGGCATTGAAACGCATAGTTAGGGAAATCAATGTTATTTACGACCTGCTAATATGGTAATGGTAGGCTGTAATCCTTGCTGGGAGGAAAAGAGGGCTTAGCTTACGACACTTTTTCTGTTCAATCAATATATCTAAGTCACTATTTAAATTTAAAAAAATTACCGATACGAGACCAATAAATGGCCTCCTAATTTTAACATTAGAAGTAGTCTTCTCCATGAACTAATTCTTTAAATAAATATAGTAACTTATGCAATTGACCATTATTATCGTTCGTTGCAAATAAGATCAAAAATTAGCAATGAAACAACCGAAATAAATAAATTCTTTCAAATAAGACCTTATAACTATACTAATATCGCTTAATATCAGCCTGGATCGTAGACAAGCGCTACCACCTCTAAAAATATACATATTTGTTATTTTATTTCATAATAACTAAGTAATTACAGAATAAATATAAACATGTTTTATATAATTACTTTAGTTTTCATAACTATTATTCTATTACACGAATACAAATTAATATAAACGTAGAAAACATGCAGTAACGCGCATAAAGAATTTCACGGTTTCTTCGGAACGTAACCCTATATCGGAATATCAGTTGCTTTTACTGGAAGTAATCTCTAATGGCTGCAAATGCCTAGCATTTACCGCGTGATTGCCCTAAGCATCGCAGCTATGCGATTCCATTAAAAAGCCCTTAGTTAGATTTTCACTGCGGAACACTTAAGACTATGTAATTCCTCTGTTATTTCCTACCACATAAAATAGTGCATCACATCGAAATGAACTCACCGCAAATCAAATTCAAATCCTTCAACGAAACTTTTCCCCATTGCGCATTCGCCCTAGCAGTCAGCCTTCTATATCCAAACAAATTTAATTATCGCAGAAAATCCATTGTTTTCGGAATCGTTTGTCTCCTTAACTCCGTCATAATTTTTTGGTTTGTAATGTACTTGTTCAAATGCATGTACACATTGGATATCATCAATCTCTCCCGTAACTTGACCATTGGTGTTCTTGCTACATTCTTCTTTTTTAAATTCTTTTATGTATATTATAAAACGGAAATATTTGCTGATCTACTGCAAACCATTACTGATGATCTATTGGACGGCAATGATATGGACGAAGACTACCAAGAAATATACGAACATTACATAAAGATAGGAAAACGGGGACAACGTTGCTGGATCATAATTCCGATATTACTAAGTTCACAGTTTCCAATTTATGCGGGCGGCTGCATGATATATGACAGCCTGGTCAGCGATGTGTGGACAAAACGTATGGTTCATGAGATGGACTTGAAGTATATAGAAGACATACAGTACGAAACGCCGTACTTTGAAATCAAGTTCGCTTACAATTTAGTACAGTGTGTAACGCTGTTTCCGAATTTCGCTGGCTTCGACGGATCTTTCTGTATTGCGACGACTCACTTACAACTCAAGCTGAAGTTGATGACCCACAAGATTCACAAAGCATTCAAGGACTCGAAAGACAAATTTCAGCTTGTAAAGAAATTAAAAGAAGCGATAAGAGATCATCAGGCTGCGCTTATATTCTACAACAATTTACAAGACGTGTATGGTGGATGGCTGTTTGTTGTATTCCTTTTATCTTCTCTAATGATTTCTATGAATGTGTATCAAATGTATTTGAGCGACACATTAGAGCCAATATACACGTTATTTGCAATAAGCGGTGTAATACACATGTTCACACCGTGTTACTTTGCCAGCAATGTGATTAAGGTAACGTAACTCTCATTATAGCGGAATAGAAACTAATAATTAAAAACAACACCTCTGCATAATGTTGGGTAATAATAGTGAATTAATTAAATAATAATAAAGCATCATGATTGATTGAAACAATGTTTTAAATTGATTCTGTAAGAAACTCGACTTATACATTTCCAACTCGCGTGCGTATTACCGGGACAGTACAATTTTCGTTTTTAATTGTATAATACCTGATTTTTTATATTTCTTCTGGTATTAATGATATCTACAATTAATATAACTTGTACCTAACAGAACTAAGCCTATAAACCGACTTTAAAACTTAAAATTTAAAATATAAATATATAATTTATCTTTTGATACTGATTAAAAACATGAAAATATAATCAAAAATTAATATTCAACAATTAAAAAATAACGTTTTAACATTGCAATTATTTGTTACAGTCAAGTGAAGAAATGAGCGCAGATATCTACAGTGTGCCGTGGGAAGACTGGGCAGAGCCCACGGTGACGAAACTCCTTGTCTTCATGATTGCCAAGTCCCAGCAACCCCTGATGCTGACCGGCAAGGGAATGGTTATATTCAACATGCAACTATTCATTTCTGTGTTACAGACATCATACTCATTCTTCACTTTAGTTTCTAGTTAATTTTTGTAGAAAAAAACCTACTTGCCTTAATAACTTTTCTCTTATCAGTAATGTATAAACAATATGCTAAAGTAAGATATGATTTTACACTATATATTATATCTTAATTTTCTGTTATGAACAATTCTTGAATAAATATATGTATCTATTATATAAAAATCAATGCCACTTTTCGTTGTAATTTTATAACTCAAGAACGGGCTCGCCTATCCAAACTAAATGTTTAGGCTTTGTTCGGACTATTTAGTAGATAGTTTATATGAAGTTTCCACAAATATTTACACACTCGATAAAGTGGTTCTTTATTTGTCACATTGTTTGCATTTGTAAATGGAGATTTTGCTGTCAAAATGAACCTTTCTTCAGTCCACGCAGACGAAGTCGCGGGCAGGAGCTAGTAATTTATATTTTAGAAATCGCGCTAAAAATAAATTGCCGTTGTATATTATAGTAACGATAAATCGTTGAATAAAAAGCGTTTTCAATTACATACATTTAAATAAAATTAAAGTTGTAGAAAATAATAGGAATATAACTATAGTTACAAAAATCTTAAATATATATGTATACATATATAATTTACATTTACTAAAATATAAATTATACACATTTATTACCAACTAAGCTATATACCTAAGCGTTCACAGCACGGCAAACTTGATCCTAAGTTATCACAGCGGGCCTGCCGACCGATTCTCGTTACAAAAATCGTAGTCATATCGCAGCGATTTAGTCGTTAGAGCGCTTTTGGCATTCACGTTCGTCAATCGGCTTTCAACTGCACCCCGACATAGCGTACAAGTACATACCATCAAAGCGTATTCTCAATTCACTATATTCCGATCCTACAGCGTTGAAGTTCTATTGAAAAACTGTTAATGCTCGTACAAACTTGATAACCAAATTCCAGCTGCAATACAACTTCGAACTTAAACAATTCTGGAATTGTTTGCTAAACCGAGAATGGGCCGGGCTGTTTATTATTATTTTTACTTTAAATGATTCCATGTATCCATTTAAATTGATATGTATAATTTATTTTCTTAATTGCAAATTACAAACATAATCTGTACCTCAACCTCCGTAATAATGCAAACAGTAATTTGGACACCGTTATAATTATTTGCAATTTTACCTTGATTTTTAACCTACTTCAGAAACCGGCCTAAGTACGAGTCCACGCGCACGAAGAGTTCCGTACCCTTATTTAGAAAAACGACAAAATATCATGCGTGTTGTAATGGCCTTATTTTCTTATTTACATTAATTCAATTAATTATTTAGAAAGTGAATATATAACTAAAAACTAACGTTTGTTGAAAACGAGCCCTCTTGAACATTAATATTTTCTAGTAATTGTTGTTATAGTGGCAACAGAAATACATCATCTGTGAACATTTCAACTGTCTAACTACCACGGTTCATGAGATACAGCCTGGTGACAGACGGGCAGAGACACAGACAGGAAGGCTGACAGACGAACGGATACCGAGGTGTTAGTAATAGGGTCCCATTTTGCCCTCAGGGTACGGAACGCTAAATAGGAAGTTATCAAATCGCCAGGTTCAATTCAAATACATTGAATTGCAAATTTGAAATGGAAATTCAAAATGTACAGGTAAAACTAATTTGTTTTAAAACCAATTACGGTCCACTATTGTGAACGGGTCTGTTGACTGAGGAGGAATAGAGGCCTCCATGATGCCGATTCAATCGGGATTGGGGGATAGTGATTGAAAAATGTAATTTGGCATTTTTGACACAGAAAACGCGACTTTTCTCAGCGACAACCATTGACAGACTAAATGGTAAGTGCACCAATTAGTACAGTTCAGCGGAAGCGACTTTAAGGCGCTCATTTCATATCTACCATATTATTGAGCACGGGCACTCAAGAATGTTTTGCCACTACCGTTCACCTATCCTCTTGCTGACCGCACTCGCTGTTGCTTAACTCTTTGTTTACTAAGGAAGCGTTATAAACGCTTCACCTATTGGGCCATTGAAATATATTTTTTTATGATATTGAAATTAAATTTTAAGATCTTTGTTATATCTAAAATACAGTGACTTTTCTACTTTTTAATAAATAGGTCCAATGACTTAACTGATATTGGTGAAACATAAATTTATAGAAAATAAAAATGTGAAACTTAAAGTGCCTAAGGTTATAATGTTGTTTCTACAAAATAGAAAGCGTATAAAATTTAATATCTTTATAATGTTACTTCGTAGTCATACGCACTAACTTATTTAAATAAAATAGATAATTTGTTATTTCAGAATTCCTTATTTTTTTTTATTTTACTGACAGTAATAAATTATTCAAAGAAAGAACAGGAATACAGAAAACCAATCAAACTATAGATAAAGACGTCATTGAAGATTAATTTTAAGAAGTCAATGAACTCATAAGTGACTTATAGGCCAACCCAATTTTCGGAGCTTTTATGCCGCCCGAAAGCCTCCGATAGCTTAACGATTGCTATCTACCAATTACAACCAGGACCGAACACTTTTCGTGCCCTTCAAAGCACGGGAGCGCTCAAAAAATGTTTACTACTAGTGTTCATCCGTCATACAGACCGCATCCGCCGTTTCTTAAAATTTTTGACCTGACAATCGAATTCAGCTGAGCTAAGATCGCTTCATATATGATTCAGTGGGATACGTACTTAAATACCTGTCATAATATATATGTATATTTCACACAAACGGTTTCAGATACAGATACGAGCCTGTTACTCAATCTAACCGCAACACACGACCTATACAAGTAACTCAACAAAAACAATTTTGATGTAACACAGTCTTACCGAATGCCACTGGCTACTGATTGTAATCAACTCATTCATCCAATGTTATTACGTGTATATCAGTACACTGCCGAGAAAATAATTTATTTAACAGATGTTTGTTTTATTTTTGATCTGTGTGCCTCGAAGCGTTTGCAACGTCATTGATAGAAAAGGTGACTGTGAAATCTGCGATGTACACCGCGTGGCACGATAAATATCAACTCACTTTCAGTATTGGCGTTTATACAATAAAACATAAATTTGACATGATAATAACGTGAATTTAATCAGGGAATATTGATAAAGATGACGTATTAAACATTCGTAATCTGACATCGCTTGTCGGATGATTGTCGTCTTTTCAGTGATCGGTGATTAGCAAGTTCAGGTGTGTACGTTGGTGATAAATCGGTGAATAATTCCTTTAATGTATTCGTTTTAGGAGGCAAGTTCGGCAGCTTTGGCATAAAATCTTTTGCTATTAGGTTTGTCTACTAATCATTCTACCATTGCACTGGAGCTTCTATCTCTATCTCACTCTCTAGTCGCAACTTCTTAGGATTCATGCGGAAAGTATTTTGTATTAAATTTATATGGGAGGCGACATCTAGTATATTCTTGATCGACGTAGAAACCAATGTTTTTGTATATTTACCCCAGTAATGGGTTAAAGTCTGATGCCAAGGATGTCACGTATCATGTTAGGCAACGCTTAAATGTGTTATAGCGAAATTAACTCTTGCACACACACATACACGTTTGTCACTCACAAGTCTATTTGAAGGTTACGGATAATACTGTTAAAATATTCCAATTTTTTCTCGTCTCTTTCATAAAATAAGATTTCTCAGTTGCCGGACGGCAATAGTGCAAGATTACGCTTAGTTTGGGTTCGGATGGCCATATGTGATTCCTGAGATATATTGCTCTCGCTTCTTATGAAGCTTCTTATGAAGAGTTATTTAGCTGTTTCAGAGTTGCCATATTAATTTTAACCTATTATCCCACGGGAACAAAACAGTTTTCTGGAGAAAAAAAATTATCCTAAAATATGGTCCTTACATAGGCTGCAAACATGCTAAATTTCATCTTAATTGGTCCATTGGCTTTGGAGTTGCCATATTAATTTTAACCTGTTATCCTGAGGGAACAAAGCCATTTCCTGGGATAAAACCTATCCTTCAACCATTCTCGGATTTTAAAATTCGATTATACTAAGTTTCGTCTAAATTTATCCAGTGGTTTTTCCGTGAAGCTCGAATAGACAAACAGAGAAACAGTAAGACAGACAGACAATAAATAAAGAAAAAATATTTTGATATATCGATAAAGCCTCCCTGCATTAAAATTTCCATTAAGTACCTAATGTACTGAAACGACTCTGTTACAGTATAGTTCATTATTATTTATTCTCATTATTTTAAATACTATACAATACAATAAAAAAAACATTATACTTAATTTAACAAGCCAACTGATACCATGAAATTGTATTCTTACATTAACTTTAATTAAGGATTATAAAAAATAAATCCGGATCTGTAGATCCGCACCCAGTGCAAATTCTACAAAGTATGATAAAAATTTTAGATCAAATTAGCGCCAAATATAAATATAAAAATTCTACTTTCATTTCATGAAATTCTTCGTTAACAATTATCGATTAACCCGTAAATTACAACATTTAACTGGGTCTTTCCTTCTTGTAACTGTCGTTATAAGACCTTTAATCGAGGTCATTCATAAATAACTTAACAATTCTCGATTGATCTATAATCGTGCATATATTGTACTAATTAATTCAGACGTGTGAATTAATTTTTTAATTAACACGAACTTTATTTCCGCTTGTAAACTTATCGAAACTATTACGGATATAATAAAAAATAGCTTCCGCCCGGCGCGCCGCGGCGCGGCATTGCCCTCGTAGTAGGCTGATAAGTAGCCTGTGTTATTCCAGTTTCTAATCTATCTCCATGTCAAATTTCAGCCAGATCGGTTCAGTAGTTTTTCTGTGAAGGAGTAACAAACATTCATTCATCCATCCATCTATCTTCAAAAATTTCACATTTACAATATTAGTAGGACACATTTGTTTCATTTCTTTCTTAATTTACCTGTAGACCAAACCTTCCATGCTTAACTGAGGAAAATTGAACCCTAGTACTAAGATTTGTGGCGACCGACCAACAGACTCTTTATCCGACTCTAACATGGCTCTACTGAACCTAGAAATAAATGCCTTTTCTGTTAACATTCGCACCAAAAACTAGTTCAAAAATCTATGGGAATGACATCTGCTGCAAAAAATATGGCGTCTGCTTTCCGCAATAAACATCATTTCCATACATTTTAAGAACTAACGTGATTTTTTTAATTTGCGTGAACGATAACAGAAAAGATATTTGTCATCCAGCTGACCGATTCTCAAATCAAAAATCGTAGCGGTATCGTAGCGACTTAGTAATTGAAGTGCAATTTAATATCAATCGACTTTCAAGTTCACCACAACAGAAAGTCGTTAGTCTTTAAATGTAAACTGTATTCCGATCATATAGAGTTGAAGTTCTTTTGAAACGCAGTTAATGTAAATGAGAATGAATACCAAATTGCTGGACTGAAACCATCGGACTGTGGACATGTAATATATTCTAGATCGAAGTGCACTGACAATCATAACAGAAGGCTACGTAGCAAAACACAGAAACGCCCATAGCAATTTTAGCACTAGCAATCACCTAATCTTCTGGCCATCCAACATCGCTTAACTTGACATATCTGTTTAAAACTTTATTGACAACCTCAAACTGGGGTTACAATGGGTGGACTTAATGCCAAATGGCATTCTCTGCCAGTCAACCCTTGAAAATGGCGAGAAATTATGGCGGGTGTACAATAAAAAATATATAATTAATTGCGTTTATAATACATAAATATGATATAAAATGTATACCCGTACAAATAATAGTATAAATAAAATTTTAATATATTATTATCAACACAGGCTGCAATATTATATAACTAATGAGCATATTTCTTAATGCCTACACACAATTGATTAATCTTGGTATAACCTGACGTATGACACATAATTAGCGGCACGGAGAACAAATATCTAGCATGTCCTATTTAGCTGTTCTGTCACACCCAGTCTTAAATCAATCATTCGCAACATATTTTTTATTTCTATCAACACGTATATATAATGATGTGTCTATAAAGCAGGTACTTAATACGGATTGTACTCAATTACATGTTTTTAGTCCCAAAAAAAAATAGAAGTGTTCTAAGTTTGATACGTCTACAATGGTCCCAAATTGATTTTGGTCTAGTTCCTTTTGTCTGAAAGCTCTTTAGGTAGCGAGCAAACGATGAGAAGTGATAAAGTCAGTTGATGACAAGTGATCACTGTTATGGATATAAAAATACCAGGCAGGAATGTTACCAATGCATTAGCGGCGCAGGAGTAAGTGGTAGACACGCCCCTTGCAAAACCTGCAAACACGGGAAAGATGCAGAAAGAAAGGCAGTAAGTTTAAGCCACCACCGGATTCAATAACGAGACCACTAATGCCAGACACTCCAACCACAAGCCGCTTATAGGACTGGGGAAGGGGAAGAATGGGACAGAATAGAAATAGTAAATAGAGAAAAAGAACTATTATCTATCATTCAGGTTATTTGATGTCTAGAGTTCCTTATTTTTTATATCGAGCTGCCGTTGAAAATATTTTACAACCTCTTTTTTGCTAAAATTGAGAGCAAATTCTAATGGAGAGTTTTCAGTTCGATCCCTAGTCGATCGCTTAAGAACATCAAACGTATTTGGTTCAGACAGTGTGACTTGAGATCTTATATCTGAATTAACGTACGTGTTCGATACAGAATAATCGAAAGTAAAATGATCGAAACCTCAAAAGTTCCAAGGGACACTTTAACAAGCAAGGAATTCCAAAGCCAGCTGACGAGTGACGTAAGAATCGGAGCAAAACGGTACTGGTCGCAGCGATAGCTATCGCGTTCCGACGATAGCAAAAGTGTCTGTCGACCCTGGCTTGCCCCGCTCCCCGCGGCGACCGTTGGGGGGGGTGCCACAACCAGCTCCCTTCACCTTCGCGCTCGTGCTGAGTCTCGCAACCAATCAAACGAACCCGCCAGAGCCGGCGAAAGGTTTTATATACAAGTGGAATTCGCAGTGCCAAATTGCTATAAGTCAAAATATAGGGTAGTCGGGCGGTTCACTCGTCGGTTGCGCTCTCGCATAGTGTGCGTACGCGCGTACGCGATTCGGATTTTTTGGCGTCCCTAAACACGTGTGGAGCAAATGAGTATAGTGTCGTAGATTAAACATAACTGCAGACTTTATGTGTGACAAGATGCGGTGCAGTGCCAGGTACTGTTTTCTGATTCTCTCCTTGTGCCTAGTGACTGATCATGTTTTCGGTGTGAGAGTGATGCCGAAAAGGAAAAAAGGTAATTTTGGATTTTTTTATTTAAAATAAAAACTTATTTGTACCACTCATAATATTAAAATGCATCAAAAAAAAGCATTTGGTTTAACCGCAGTTAAATAAAGTAGTTTGCGTCGTTCGAAGTGAATCGTGTTAATATTAACAGCAAACGCAAGGCCGATTGAGGAAAATTGAATTTTTCTTTGTAATTAAGGAAGCATTTGATGTCTTAAACGATGAAACCTGAAGAAATAAATACTACAATATTTTATTTATACTTTTGATGCCAGGATGTACATAAAATAAAACTCAATTTATACTGTACGAAGCATTAATTTTAAGTTTATTTCCGAAACATAATTTTTAATCTACCACCATTTCGGAAAGCTACAATAAAGTCGAAAAAAAACCCGAAAGAAACTCCTCAGCACATACATCGCCAACGAAACCGGCTATCTATGCAATATCATACAATTTTTCCGATCATTAGGCTCTAAAAAGTATGAAACAACGTCATTTAATACTCGAACTACATTCAGACAGCAATAGGCAACAATTGGTAAACTGGTAGACTGAAATCAATATCTGTAACCTGCATATCATGCGTCAAGTATGCTAAATGTGGTTTCTGTCACTCATTTTGCAAACCGTATTCGACATCATCGATCTAAATAATCACTTTTGACTTTATTTATATAGAGAATATTTAAAATTAAAATAAATTGTATATTTACATAGATACTAATTAAAATAAATGAAAAAAAAATAACACAAGACCCTTGTGTTGCATTACCCAAGATGCTGGCAGCGTTTCCTGTCTGTATAGCAATTTTTATACGTTGTGCAAGAAAGTTGCTAGCTTTGGGGTTGTTTATAGTTTAAATAATAATTCTATTATGAAACTACTAAGCGACAATCTTCATCATAAACCATAACTGTCACATTACTGGACTCGAGTCTCCACTCACAATGTGGCACAGGCGCTGGCAAAGGGCAGATTGGTAAGCTTCAGACGTCTTGAGAACTTTATGGAGAATTCTCAGGAGTGCAGTAATCTTTATAACCTAGTAATCCTAACAACCCAGTAATTCTAATAACCTAGTAATACTAAAAAACTTACTGAGGCAATCAGAGTCGGTAATCATTGCTTAAATCAATGTGTCAGAAACTGTATACAAAATCTGCTCTAAGGTGGGATTTAAGTTATCAATAATGACTGGTATATGATATAACATGTTTTTTTTTTTAATTTGGTAAAACTGAATAAATTTTGAGCATTTTTTTATTGATATATCCGTTTTGGTCTTTTTTTGTTTTTTTTTTTTATTTAATACGTTCTCCTACCTCTCTAGTCTTATTTATTTTACTCTTTCGCTATTTTAATTAAAATAAAATAAGAGTAATTTTAATGTAAAATATAGAATGTTATCATTTATTTTAATGTAAAAATAGCGTAATTTTAATGAAAGAATATAGGATGTAATCATTTATTTTAATGTAAAAATAACATGTTTTTATATTTCATTATAGGGTTAACTTTTTTTATTGGTTCTTAAGACAAAATTAATGGGTTTCATTTTCATGAAAAAACCGTTTTCTGATTTTTCTGTAATATTTCTGTTCATCTATAATTATTCTTTTTTGTTTTATGTATGTAATAAATTGTGTGGGTATTTCTTTTTGCATAAATAAAATAAATTTAAGTTAGAATTTTCCTGGGCATTCAGAAAGTAATATAAATATTTATATATTTAGTTTTCACCTTTTAAGTTAATTGACTTATATCCTGTGTAATCCTGAAGCATTTTTTAATGCTTTTAAATATGTTTATTTAATTTTTTGAAACCTCGCGTATTAGATATATAGTATGTATATATATCTTTCCGTATCTAATTATATGCAAATCTAAATCGTACATAATTATATGCGTATTCATTATCTTTATTTTATATATCATTAACGGTAAAAATAATTTAAAATATACAAATTTTACTTTTTTATTATTACAGAAATTTAAACATATACATAAACGTCGTTAATTAGCTATGAGAAAACCTGGGGCAGCGTGGTCGATTATGCTTTAGGCTTCCCTAGTAGCTTCTATAGAAGATTCTAAATTCGTTCTCAGTGTGGGCCACTAATGGATTGAAGTCAAGCCGTCCTTTAGGAACTTGGCCCTTATCATACAAAAAATCATGATAAGTTTTGTAAATATCATGATAACGAATATAAAAGGCTTTCAATTATATTGATAGTTACCTCGCAACGGCCAAGATAAAAACTCAATGTTAAATGCTGGTAGCCACTCCATTTGGTTTGCGGTTGAACCCATTTTTTTATCAAAGACCTTGAGCACAATCTATTAGGTTCATAATACAATAATAAATTACTTTAAAAAAAATGTTTAGTATTTATCTTTAGTTTATTGCACCTTATAAATTATTTTAATAAAATAATTTATTATGTAATCTTACTCGTAGTTTGAGAGTAAGTTAGTATAATAATACCTGCCTGCTAGACCGATATTTCCTTAGTATATAATAAGATTATTAGCTATATAATAGCTTAATTATACTTAATACACATAATTATTAAAAAGAACGGTAACACCGAAAAAACTATTTAAATTTCCGTCAAATAAAATGCAACAATTTATTTTTAATAAATTTTACATTTATAACACAAATTTTAGTTGTTTCTGAATAAAAACGTGATGATTAAAATAATGATAAAACCGTAATTAATTAGTAAATATATCCACAAGACTATTTTGCATATAGAATAATTGCCAAAAATTAAAAAACTTTACCTTAATTTTATTTTACTGTATAAACATCTCTCGTAAGAAAGTAAAGTTATGCGTTAATAAATAAAAAACTAGGGCGACGTCATTATGTTGCGGCATGGATCAAACCGCTTCAAGAATTTTTAGTTAATTAAGATTCTTTGTCAAATTATATTGGAATATAAACCGAAAAAGGCATGAGAACCACTTCCACTCTTCATATTTCTAGATCAAATAAATACTTAAATTTCTGTGCCCACAACCGTTATAATGCTCTAAAATTACACCTCTACGCGAAGAAAACCGAGTCGATCGTTTCTCGTCGCAATCCGTATCTGTCGTACTGTTGGAAAAGGTCCCCCCACAAATGTGCATAGTCCATCAATTTATCCAAGTGACAATTGGAACACTTCACACGCCTTTGAGAACTTTATGCAAACTCTCAGGAGTCCAGGATTATTTTCGACATTTTCTTCAATCTCATAAATTTTAAACCTAGATAGTCCCTGGATTCGTACTCAGATCTTTCCTTGAAAGACTTACGTAATACATTGAAAATAAAGACAGGAAATTTGCAACAATTGGCCCTTCAAAATAACCTTGCTACTAACAATTACAATAAATAGACTTTGTTATTTATAATAGAATCAACAATAAGTATTATTATTACTAGAATAGAAAATATTCCTTTAACGGTACTTATCGAATCTGTTGTTGGACATTACGTAAGTTTTGGCAGTTATGTCATTTTGATACAGGATACACAATTATCGAGGCGTAATTACGTCTAGAAATAAACATACCACATCCTGTGTAATTAATAAATATATAATATTCTTTGTTACCTTAATTATTGTTTGCGTTTCTTCTCTCTCCTCTTCTCCTCAAAGCACCTTTTTGAAGCGGGTGTAGACTGAAAAAAACCCAGTTATCATGTTTTGTGTTGATTAGCTAAAATTAATCTTGTAACAACTGATGGAACAACAAAACGTCGTAGTGACATTCCATATATCATGAATGTCATCAACAGTTTAGTTTTCTAATTTCGTCACAACAAAAAAAGATCCATTGTTTAGATACTGAGGAATTAACTAATTCCGTTATGGAAATAAAAAGTCATCTATCATACCGCTACAAGATGCATGAAGTCATTGACACACATATGTATCTATTAGCGGTCTAAATGAGACCACAAAAAATTTGTCGCTCAAACCGCTTATACATATTTGCTACTTAATATCTCTAGTGATCCTCGTCAGCGTCAGCCAATGATTCGTCTTGTATACGTATATCACATATGTAGATAGCTATGTTTTTATAAGTACCCGTAATAATTAAGAAGTGTGTGGTTGAAATTCAACCGTAATTCAATTTAAAAATAAATTGATATTGACTGTATTAAAATAGCCAAACGCCAGTGTGCGTCAGATGCATGGTAGAGTGCGTGTTTTTATGTTGTAATTAATAAATAATAATAATGAATATAAATATTTTTGGACAACTCACACACCACGGCCATCTGAACCCAAACTAAGCGTTAGCTTGTAATATGGTGATCAGATAACTGATAAACATACATATATACTTTCAAATACATACTTAAATAGATATTTCTATTACATACCCAGACACAGAACAAACATTCCTGCTCATCACAGAAAAGTTTGAACTGGGTGGGAATCGAACCCACGACCTCCGGGTGTAGTAGCCAGTTGCACTAACCACTAGACCAACCGGCCAGTCGTTAATGTATTTTGTTTGTATTTATTAATTCGTTTTTTATATAAAACAGTTACTTTCTGCACTCCTTCTCCATGGATATTTTAACTGTGCTAAATTTGATAGTCCGTCGTGTACATAATTTTCGTAGAAATGGATATTTTGCTTCAATTTTAAGAAAGAACGAATAAATCTATATTCTGCTTTCATGCAAAAACTACTGAACACATCTAAATATATTTTTTCACGCGTCTAGATTTTAGTCTAAAATAACATAATTATTAACACTAGTATATTCTATATCTATATAAATATTTCGAAATTTTACCCATGGGTGTACAATAGATGAGATTTACATTAAAAAAAATATTGTACAGGTGTAAATTTTAGTTTGGAAAATTGGCTACTATTTATTTTCACGCGGGCGCACCCGTGGGCGGCACATAGTACATTATATTTTGTAATTTATGTCTGGAGTGTAATATATAAAGGGTTTACATAAAAATAAAATACTTAATCGTTTAGAAAAACAAACTCGTCTCTGATTCAAGTTTTTCTAATCATATCCGATCACACTTCCTCTGGCCAGTAGGAGCCTATAAGGTATTCAATCTGATGGCTACATCCGGTCCACTAATCAGGTACGGCTCCTTAAAAGAAATATTGAATGACCAGCGAGAGTCAATCGAACCAGTTCAAAAGCCGTTTCTCCTGTTTTCCAAATAATTACTTAGTTAATGCATCTTCGTAGAAAAACTAGGAATACCAGTTAAAATATAAATCTTCCCAACCTACCTTTTCTACACCTATACAATTCTAATGAAAGTTGAAAGAAATAACGTTCATTCACAAGGTCTCTTTCAAATATACGATCTAATTATTTCAGGTACCAAAATACAATACAATATACTTTAAGGAACACCAAAACACAATACATATAAGGAAACATTACATTATTTAGATAAAACATTAAAAACATTTTTTTTATTTCTGTATCTGTTAGGGGTAATACATAGATATCTTTTTCTTACCGCTCTTATGTCATCCTCCTTCCCACTCTTCTTCTATCACATGTCGTGAAGCTGTATGTTGTATCTTGAGTTATTTAATGGCGTTATTGATTCCAGTTGCTTCAACAATATACTTATTCCCATGTCTCTTTCTCTTCCCCACGCAGGCGACATCTAAAAAGTTTAGGTCTGGTTTACACCGATTCTATCGTTCAGCTGTTCTATCACTAGGTTCGGTTATCCTTAGGTAGCAATTGTTAAACCATGTCGGAGGCCTCAGGTCATAAAAACTTTCGACACTTGGGTTGGACACCTATCCATCAATGAGTATTGAAGCAGCTCGGTGGAGTAATCACTATTATTACCTCTTCAGTTGTGAGACAAAAACCTGTGCTCAATACTGGTCAATTTGTTACGTTGAGGCAAACCAAATTTCTATTGCAGATAGCCTAACGGTGTAAAAGTTATTCTCTCGAACAGCAAAACGTGAGTTCAAATACTGCAAAACATTTTCAAAGTAACGTGTGAATTAGAAATGAATTATCATTTGCTTAAACATCAAGAGGAAAATTCGATTACACTACATTATACTGAGTATAATTTGATAATATTTCGACGTCTAAGAGACAATACTTAAAATGCGACATTAACCCCATATACAGAAGTTCAGCTAAATAATTATAATATAATATAAATAATTATAATTTCAAATATTTATAAAAGAAATTAACCGTCGATTAACGGAACATTTATTTTAATAAAAATGTGGCGACATCGCACCACACGTCATACGATGACGTCACGTTAAAACCTAAATCACGATATCGGAGTTTCTGTATCGTTAGCATATATTCAAGTTCCGACTAACAATTGTCGGAGCTCGACCGCTCCCCAAGCATCACACCTCGCCTGGCGGGGGAGAGCCTTTGCTAAAAAATATAAAATAAAAAAATATACATAAAAAAATTCCTCGTAAAAATATACATATAAAAAATAAGGCAAAGTTCAATGAACTCAACCAATTAATTAGTCATGACTTTAAATGAAAAAACTCTTAACATTAATTAATTTAAGTTAAAATCACCTTTTCCTGTGTTTCAATGTTGATTATAATCTTTCACGTGCGCTAACGAATACACTCGTTAATTTTTTACAACGTGCATCCTATTTCGTAACGATTACACGATGTATATCAACGGGAGAAAGTGTCAACGGTGAAATTGTATTATGTTCATTAACCGACTTCAAAAAAAAGCAGTTTCTCAATTCGTATGTATGTTTTTTGTATGATATGAATGTAATTATCTCCTTTATAAGAATATTTTCACCCCACATACCATACATACTTTATATAACCGTAAGGTAATAAAAAAATAAAAAGTATTTTTTTACATATTTATAAGTTAAAACATTATTACAATCCCACCTGATGGTAAGTGGCGATGTAGATGGCAAAGCATATTAACCAAGAAGAAACCTTTTCACTTTTGTCTTGAAAACACCTACACAATACTCGAGCGGAAACACAGACGCTGGTAATTTATTCCAATCCTTAGCGGTGCGCCATACAAAGAACGAGGCGAAGTATATAAATATTACCGAAGTTATCAAATACTCGTATCAGTAATAAAATAGTAATGAGTTATTAAAACAAATCAACTTTATATTACAACGACAAATAATAAAATTAGTATATCGTCAACGTAATCAAAGTCAATTGAATCTACATATATCCAAAAACAATAAGGCCGTAATTTTTAGACTAACTCACATTCATCATATTCATCGTCGATACAATAATACGTGAAGTAAAAACTTTGCCTCCTTTTTACTAAAATCAAGCGGACGGAGGACTATATATTTAGCACAGTTAAACAGAAAGAAGAAGTGCAGAAAGTTAATATAAAATGAAATTAGCGTATTCAAAAAACTAACAAACTAGCTTTATAATATTAGAATAGATTTAAAGTATAATTCCCGAAGCAAAATAAGTTGTCCTAATTTAAATAGTGAATAACTTAGATGTTACATTATCCTAGCTAAAATTGTTATTGTCTCATAACGTCATATTACGTTGAGTTTAATATATTTAGATTAAACACGTCTATTAGCAAAATGAAGCGTTAAACCCAGCGACTTGTTTTTTTTTTATATCCATAAGTTAAAGCTTGACAACGAAACCACCTGTTGGTAAGTGTCGACATAGTTTTGGATGGTAAAGCGCACTAACTTAATAAAAGCTTATTCACTTTTGACTAGAACACATTTACGTTATAAACAAACGGGAAACCGATGCGGGCAATTTATTCCACACCGCGGTACGAATGACAAAGGACGCGGCAAAACGCGACATTCGTACGGGCGGTGTAGTTACGGCGAAGGGATAGATACCCGTGAGTGATCGGAAAAGTGAAGCACCAGCAAGCGCGGTCAGTTGTAGGATGGGTGACCGCTAATGGTAAATTTTTTATGAGTGCTTCCGTGCTTCAGAGGACACGAAAACCCGTCGGTATTATCATTACATAGCCATCATTACGCCATGACAGAGGCCTTCGGGAGCCATAAAAACTTCCGACTTCTGTGTTGACCCCTAACCCGTCAACAAATTCACTTTGGACTGGTGGAGTATGGTCTAAACCTCCTCAGTAACAAGACTCGTGCTCTAGTAGGCCATTAATGGATTAGCCAAATCATGAATTTAAAATTAGGTGTCTTAGCGTGTTGTGCCGTAGTTTAGAACAAATAAATAATTCATTAGTCGTTTACTAAACCAGCTGGCGGCATGTGACTAGAATTTATTACAATAACTCTCTCTAATGTTACGAATTTCGTAAAATAACACATTTTTTACGTGATTTACTGGTTATCAATATTATAAAACACTTTAAAAATTACTATTTCAAACTTAACAAGGTTTTACAAAGTATTCAAAAACACAAGTTTAATTCCAGAGCCCTAATACAAAACATTTAATTGTATTGTTAATTCTTGAGGAGTTTTTTTGTCTGAAGCCAATCCTGAACGAATTATCAGGTTATGCTTATCATAGAAATGGATTGTCATCAGTATGGAAGGTTCATGTAAAATTTCAGCTTCGTAGAGTAAGAACTGGCTCTAATTAAGCTTGTAAGATATGACCCAAACAAATTAAAAAACTAATGTACTTATATACAAACATAGAAGCTTTCAAAAATCAATACAAACTACATCGATTAGTAATAAAATAAGAAAGATATAAGAATAATAATTAATTAAATACGCTTTATTAGGGATAACTCAAAAACCATCCCATATCCCATCATATCTCGCTAAAAATTAAATAGGACCACGTAACAAACATTAGCTTTCCAAGAAGAAAGTATTATCAAAATCTATACACTTCGTAAAGTTATAACACAGTAACATAGTAGAATTGGTAACCTCCTCCATTTATGGAAGTCGTTAAAACCGCTTTTGCATTACACTTACATTAATAGTACATTTTTTAATATAGCTCAGTCAACTACGAAATAATGAGAAAAAACCCAACAAGTATGTACATAAAGATATATTTTAGTGGCTTAATTCAAACAACTTCGGGATTTTCTTTCCCTTTGGCAATATGGTTTTTCCAATTATGCCAATAAAGGTGATCAAAAACATAAAAAAATATATAGTATTCAAAAAATATATAGTACACAGTTATTTTACATGAGAAAAAATATATATACATACATATGTATACTGGTTATACGAAATTCCTATACGAGCGTTAAATTACCAAAAATTGTTGATATCGTATCAAATTAATTATAAAAATTAAATTAAGTTAATTTAATATTTCCATATAAATAAAGGCACATTTAAATATTACAGAATAAATTATGTTATTTTATAATTTAAAAGCCTATGTGCTGACGTCATCAGTACTTTCCATCCAGCGAGCAGAAAAATTATAATTATCTTTAAAATATACTCGTTAATATTATTAATATAATAAAATGTGAAAGTAAATTTGTTTAAACATTACTTGTATGCCTTTACTATCTCGATTGACCCAAAATTATACTTACATAATTATTGTCAAGAACACAAGAGAAGGACACACAGGTTATTTAAATCCAGACGTAATTTTAATGGGTAATTGTTTGTATTGTACAACAAAATTCAACGTGTCTGTTTAAATTAACGGGATAAGATTCAAAATTTATTATCGGTTTTTTATATTTATTAAAGGCAAATTTTCTATTTCGACACAGGAATAATATGATTATTAAATAATATTAAAATTGTTGACTGATTTAAAAACTGAAAGAATTCTTTACTCATCATAATCTTTGTTCGAAATTCAAACTCTGAAAATATTACAGTGATAACTTTATAGCACTGGCTCGTATAGTCTGTGTTCTATATTCAAACCACCGCACGATTATTTATTTTATTTCATCGATTACTTATTTTATAGAAATGAATATTATTTTTTCATTACAAATTATACCTGCCCCGCAGTCTTTCATAATAAAATACTCACATACTTTCGCTATGTTAGACAAGGGAAAAATATCAATAGTCGGTTTTTTCACACGCGGTCGCGGTTGAATGTTTAGTCAAAAAGAGTTGTGCATACGAAGAAGTGAATGAAAAATGTTTAAATTTTTTATATAAATTGCAATAACATTTATAATTTACATAAGTTTCTTGTAATAATCTGTTAGAGGTTATTGATTACTCTGTGCTCATGTAATTAACTCTACACGTTACACCGCTGTTGAGAAACATCGAAAGTGCTCGTTATATTTTGTCATCAGCTTCACTTCGACTTGTAGTTTCTTACACACTGTTCTTGCTGTCATTAATGGTTATAAGTTGTATACGTTATGTTCAACAATTTCGTTCATAACATGCGGATGAGTATTTTTACATTTTTAAATAATTATTGCAGGGTGAGAAGTGAAAAGCGATGATAGCCTATTGTTTAAGAATTCGGCCTCCTACTCGGGGGTTTCCGGTTCGAATCGCGCACTCCGACTTTACGGAGTTATGTTTTAAGCATTTAAAAGTCACTCGCTACAACGGTGAAGGAAAACATCGTGAGGAAACCGGCATGCCGAGGAGTTTGCAAGACTCAAAGGTGTGTGAAGTCTGCTAATCCGCACTTGGCCGGCGTGGACTATGGCATTAATCTTCTCATCCAGACAAGAGACTCGTGGTCAATAGTGGGCCGTGATGGGTTGAGATGATGATGAACTCTCCACCAATTCGCTCTGGAGTTGTGTACTGCTATGCTATACATCTCCTTAGTCTCGAAGCCTGTGGTCTATTAATGCGTTAAATCCGGCCAATATAAAAAACTCTTAAGTGACCTAAGGTATATGTACATACATTTACTATTTATATATGTAGTTACTGCACCTACTACCTCCCACCACCATTTACCTAGATACTGAGCCCGTAACAAAGAAATATTGTAAATTTATTAATTTTAAAATTCGAAAATATTTAATTTTTTTTAATTACTAGAAATTAGCCCTCGCTTCGCTTTGGAAGAAATTAGGATAGGAACTATCCAATAATCCTTCTCATCATATAACCTACAAACATCCATAATTGTGTCTAGTGGTCATACCAATTTAAACCTGCTATCCTGCAGGAATACAACGATTTCCTGACATAAAGCCTATCTTATAACCATTCTTGAGTTTAAAATATTGATTTTGACAAGTTTCATCTAAATCATCTTATTTCATCTAAACCTGTCTGTTTTACGTGAAGCTCGAACAGACAGACAGACAAAAAATAAATTTGTGTCTCTATATCGATAACCAAGCCTCCCTGCATTAAGATTTTCAAAAAATTATTGACCCTGTCAGTTTTATTATAAGTATAGATCTGAAAACTATGCGAGTGAAATTTATAAGTTATAAAATCTTCGTCGAAAAGTATAATTTTAAATATAAAATCAATACTTTCCAATATTTAATATTTAACACAGAAAAATACTCAGTAAGCTTATAAACATATTATTTTACAAGTTTTATTTTTGTCGACAGTTATACGCCTGTAAACGATATCTCCGTAAGAAAATTTCACTTTCATTAGAAAATATACATATATTCTAATCACACAAAATTGTGTCTCATTCTCTCTTTTATCCAAAATCTAGGAGATTGACTTTCTAAAATTGTGCGTGATTGGCATATTAGATAACTATTTTTTTGTACTATGCCAATTTATTACGTGATCCGTTTTAAGTTAAACATCCCACTTAAAACATCAGGTACTTAATTTTAATTGTATGCGTTTAGTCAAGTCAAGTCAGTTTAGACTACTTTCGTGTGTAGGCGCGATACATATGAAATGGTCATTACTTTCTATTTCTCCCCTTGACACTGGCAAGACGAATGCGTGGTCAACATTGCCATCGATCCATGGACTGGAGAGAGACTTCTTAACCACTTATCCGGTCCGTTTTCACTCCATTCAAATTAGCCTTTGCTAAGAACAATAGGGCATAATTCTTTTTTTGTAATTAACTGACGTATATATGCGTTCAGTGATGTGCATAGAATTTACCACTTTGGTTGCAACTTCCAGTAAAAAAAGAATAAAAATAAAAAGTAAAAAATTACCTTTGTTTATACATAAGCTATTTTTTGTACATAGGAAATTTATGCCAAAGAAATAATTATGTAAAAGAAAGCTTGATTCTTTTTTGTATTTTTATCACGATAACATATCTCAATAATATTTGATGATTCTTTGAATTCCACTTGTTCACATTTGTTTAATGTATGACGTCATTTATAATAATAAATATGTATCTCGCGAAAACTCACACACATACATTTGAACCCAAACTAAGTCTTTTAAATTTCTTTTAAATACATACTTCTATAAATATGGTTTGCACCCAGTCACACAAAACAAATATTCCTGTTTGTCACAGAAAAGTTTGACTCGGGTTTAAATTGAACCCACGATCTCCGGCTTAGCAGTTAGGTTTACTTACAACTAGCCAATTTGTAAAGTTCTCTGCTATACTTTTATTTCATATTTCAATGATTCACAAAACTTTCCCGAGCCTAAAGTCCATTGTACTTTCCAATGCCATCACATAAGATTTGCAAAGGAGAAACCCATTAAAAGATTGAATTAATTGGGTTTTTACAAAGATATTTATATCCCAGAACGGGAATGGGAGAAACCTTTGGGCTCGCAGTGGTAATTTTGAAGGACCCCAGTTATCAACTTTTTTTCTATATTAAAACAATCCCTTAAGCAAATCAGAGTTTAATGAGTTGGTAGTTCCCCAGTGTGTATATGCCTTAAAAGATTCATTCCATTTCCATATAAGTCGCGCATAACCCTTTCTCTGTCTCTCTCTCGCAACAAATCTGTATCTGTTTTTTACAGCCCTGTGATTGATCCAATAATGTTGCATACTTTACTTTGGTATTCAATAAACACCAAACATAACCGAAATTACAATATAATCATCATCATTTCAACCCATCGTGGCCCACTATTGAGCACGGGTCTCTTCTCTGAATGAGAAAGTTAAGGCCATAGTTCACTACGCTGGCCAAGTGCGGATTTGTAGACTTCACATATCTTTAAATTTTGCAAACTCCTCGACATGCAGGTTTTCTCACGATGTTTTCGTTTACAGTTAAAGCGAGTGACATTTAAATGCTCAAAACGCACATAACTTCGAAACGTCAGAAGTGCGCACCCTGGCATTTGAGCCCGGGCCCCCTGAGTAGGAGACCGACTTCTTAACCACTAAGCTATCGCCGCTTAAACATTCACGTTGCATATTTTACGTTGACACTAGCTCATTAGCCATGTGTCCAACGATATAATTTTGGAACCAAAACCTTTTCCAAAGAATCAAAAAAAGGTTACTAAAACATTAGTGCTCTATCTTCTAACAAACAAACACCGATTTTTATATAAAGATATCTATCTATCGTCAAACTTTCCTAAGTTCGGAATTATTTTAAGAAAACAAAAAAAATTATATACAGCAAACACGAATTATTTCAAGAATTTCAAAGACAATTCCACATCTATTTAGCGCCGATCTTAACACTTATTTCGTAAAATTATTCTAGATCCAACAAGCTAACAAAATCCAATTGAACTCAAACAATGCGTGTGACCTCAGACCCCAATTGCGTACATATAACTCAAAGTCCATTCAAGCTAAAAACTAATCATAACCCGTCGCAGCTATCAATCAAATGGTTACATGTACGAATTATTTCACACACTATTATTAGGGTTCAAACTCCCGTGAACAAAGGCGTATGTTTGTATATTGGTCAGCTATTGTGACAACTACAGCTCCGTATTTGTCAGCAAAATTGAACGTTGTGATTGTACTCTTAGACTGCAATTGGATTAGCGGAATCTTTCTAGAAATTTCGTTCTTAAACTTCGAATACATGCAATCGACTTTTGAGACAACTTTCTTTGGATATATGGGCGTACGTGGCTATTGTATGTGCAATACTAATTTTGATATTCCCAAATGAAGTGTTACGTGTACTCAAGGTCACAGACCTTAAGCTAAAGCTTGAGGAAGAAATACGATAATACTGGCGAAAATATTTTTTTATAATAATTTGGAACAGGAAGAGTATATGAAGCTATTTTATGTAATTATTTACAACCTACAACTGTCCCACTGCTGGGATCGGGTCTCCTCTCTCAACATGAGAAATATACGCCTCCACCACGCTGGCCAAACGCAGATTGGTAGACTTCACACACCTTCGAAAACTTTATGGAGAATTCTCAGGAGTGCGTGTTTCCTCACGACGTTTTTCTTCACCGAAATTATTCTTATGCAGTTTGAACATTGGTCTCTCAAA
>DWJZ01000463.1:0-32232 GCA_018249125.1 Asbolis capucinus
AAACAAAAATGTTGAATAGATAAATTCAGAGCGTAAGTTTTTATGATAATGTGGGCGCGATTCGGAAAAAAATTACTCTCACTATTTTTCTATAACGCGCTCAAAGAAATATAACTTAAAATCCCTATAGAGTCACTGGTTTCAAAAAGTTAAGAAACATTAATTTCATCTAGGTATTTTCAATACAGTTATAAACGTAAATTTTTTGGAATCTACCACCGATTCCGAAAGGAAGAAGAAACGGCGAAAGAAACTTCTCAGCAAATGTTTTAAAAATAATGATAACAGTAATTAGTATAGAATCGTACGCCTTACGCCATCTGTGGGATTCCATGCTTACTTACATGCAATAAAAGAAGATACAGCGCCATCTAGTTTTGTAATAGCAATCGGTTAGTAAGATTGTAGAATGCAATTAGGTAGTTAAAATAGTTGTATATAGGAATAAATACATAAGATACTATTTACTATTTAAACTGAACTAAATTTTTTATTAATTGTATAGATTAGTTAAAGAAACTAGAAACATGTCTTGCACCAGCAAAGCAGAAGCATTCGAAGCGATAGCGAATTAGAATAATAAAAGTTGTGCAGAATGCTTGTGCGACATCATCAGCTTTATCAAAACAGGTGCAGTCATGCCAATCACTCTACGTCATCACTACAAATGTGACGTTCCGACGAGTCAAATTGTGTTAACTCACGTTGCTTCTATGACGTCACTGGTAAAACGAACTCGGTAGCCCAGTTTTGGGTTAAAATCCAATCTATAAATAGAAAATAAATTATGTAACCTATTTTTCCGCAGGTCTCGCCGTAACTGAAGCCTCATTCCAAGTACTAGGTACTGTAGTTTATCTATTTAATAACACAATTTATACAAAATTAAAAACATAAGCAAAATTACATTTCTAAGATAGACCTTGCGCGTGCGAGGTGCGTTCCTCTTTAAGCAATACACCTAAAAGGTATTATTAATATTTAGATATTTTTAATTTAATTATTATTAATTACTCTATTTAGTTTTGATAATAAGATTAGGTAATTTTGTACTAATGCAATATCGCGGTATAGTTCTTTTAAAAATATCGTTTTGCTAAGGAAAGCCTACGCGGAACATAACATATGATAATTCCAATTTATATATGTAAATAAAATATAAAATCTCCACTCACTCAAAGGTGTGGAGGTCACACACCTTTGAGGACTTTATGAAGAAGAGGAGTGCAGGTTTCCTCGCGATGTTTTTTATACTAGAATGTATGTCCGCTATGTTACTTAGAAAATTAGGGGTGCGCGCATGGTTTGAACCCAGAAGCTCCCGTTCGAGAGACCAACGATCAAACCACTAGGCTATATGCCTTTACATACATCTAAATACATACTTACAAATTATCGTAATTATATCTATAGATATATACAGAGATACCTGATATTTGGTACTTAGTATTGCCGTTAATTAGGCACAAGGATAATGTTACGAAGATAACTCAGATTACTCAAGAATACTTTGGTTTCCTGTCACTCATTACGAAG
The DNA here is from genome assembly GCA_018249125.1 of Asbolis capucinus. Classification (NCBI taxonomy): domain Eukaryota; kingdom Metazoa; phylum Arthropoda; class Insecta; order Lepidoptera; family Hesperiidae; genus Asbolis; species Asbolis capucinus. Next base: position 1,537 of record DWJZ01000463.1, read on the forward strand.
GAAATAAACGAGACTTAGACGAACATTCAACACTTTTCTTTTTTTACCTTAACCTACGTACGAATCCTGTGATTACTCTATGTAATAATTAATTAGTTAATCATCATTACTCTATGTAATAATTAATTATTTAGTCATCTTTGTAACTCATGTTCCACTAGGCTCAGGTCCCTCTCAAAACGGAAAGGGACAGACCAAAGTCCACTTTGGCCAAGTACGGATTGGTAGACTTCACACCACTATGCAGTTTATTGGGGCCTGGCAAGGGATGCAGTTTACTAACGATTTTATCTACTCCGGAGAGAGTAATTTTATTTTAAAATACGCATATTATTTCGAAAAATTAGAGGGTGATTAGGTGTGCGCAGGACTCAAACCCTAGCCCTTCCGTCAGACCAATGTTAAAACCACTGTTTCTGCTTAATTACATAATACCTACTGTAACTTGACTATTGTTCTTTTCATACTATATCTATAAATCATATTATATCAGATACTTGGGACTTATACTTCCTAAGTCTGAAGATTTTAGTAACAAATAAGTGACAAGATTATCTATTGTGTTCCTTTCTCAAATTTCTCTGACACTGCAATAAAACGTGCTACGATTCTACCAAATTTACCTGGACGGCGGCTTCTCAGCCGGTTCCTCGACCTCCTCAACGCCATTGCAGTCTTCCACCACCACTTCAGGTACATCACTCATGTTTAACCTCAAACACCAACAACGTAATGTCCGGTGAGGCACCGGTCACTCTGTCCTGAAGACTGGCACGTCGCCCTTGGTCAAAGATTACCATTACTACAGATTATATTATTAAATTAAGCAAAGTTAACTTACAGACATAGAAAGCATGCGCCGTAGGCAGCGATCAGGTCACGAACGCACCGCTACGGCTTCTTGTAATCCCTTTAAAAGCAAGATGTGAGGTTGACGTGTTTTGTTGCATGTAAAATAAATCTTGTTGCATTATAAATATAACTAGTTTCTGTACGTGGCTTCACCCGCGTGCTTAATAAAAAGTAGCCTACATATTTCTGACTATAACCTTGTACCAAATTTCATCTAGATCGGTTCAGTATTTTTGCGTGAAGGGGTAAGAAACATTTTCACAAATTTTCCCAGTTTTATAATTTTAGTAGGACTAGATTGTTTAGACTGGATTGGAGCTAAATTAATAAATCAACCCTGCTGATATTACGTATAGGTGAATACAAAAGTTTGTGAGGATGAATGTTTGTTACTCCTTCACGCAAAAACTACTGAACGGATCTGAATGAAATTTCGCACAGTTATAGATAGTAGTCTGAAATAACACATAGGCTAGGTACTATATATGTAGGTACCTAGCCTATGTGTTATTTATAGCCTATATGTAGGTATATATGTAGGTTACTAGCGACCGAAGTCGCGGGCGGGAACAAATTTTATGAACCTGTAACAGGTCATGATCATGAACATGCTTTTATACTAATGTCGTCGCGGATACTTAACATTTTAATGCAATGAGTGCCTGTTAAATATCGCTGTTATTTCGGTGAAACTATTACTGCATTTATCTGAGTTTATCGTACGTGATTTTGTGCACGCGAATCTCAGGAACAGCTTATCAGATTTTCATGCGGTTTTCACAGAAATATTGTACTAAGCTTAGATTAATTTACATGCACGTACACAGTTATAAATGATAACCCCCAGTAAAATATTCTTTTGACACAAAATTACTTGCCTTAACTGGTATTCAAACGCAGCATCTCTAAGATAGGTTGCAGGTAGGGTTGCCAACCGTACTATATTATATAGTATTGTACTATAATTCGGCACTCCATGCTGTTCAAGAAATACATATATAGTACTTGAAAATACTATATTTCAGTACAACATATAATTGTTTATTTTTTGCAACACTAGAAGAAATAAAATACATCCCACAATTTATTAACGCGCCTTTCGTTTCAAACAAAAAATATGTTTCATAAAACCAAATGAGTTGAAAATGTCACTATTTTTTTAAACGTACTATATTTTCATGCTCTTTTAAAAAAAAAATTGAAACAAAAAAAAGTTGGCAACCCTAATTGCAGGCAAGGTTCAACTAACTAACTCTACGATAATTGTTAGACTCAGTCGTGGCTATGAAAATGATGTATATATTCAATTACCAGCCGGCACTACACAACTTCACCAATACGCACGGAAGCAGCGTGGAAGAGTTGAACATCAATTTCATTATAATTCGATTAATCTTTTCGTAAATACCTAGCTACATATTCAGGAATCAATCAATTTGCGGTCTAATGAGTCCTGTATTGGTCCCCAGTGAGCCATAGACCAAGTGAAACTCTTCCATCAATATGCAATGCTTGTCCACAAACATAATGAATTACTTTCGATCGCCCACTTACACTAATGGGGATAGTTTTAACATAAACTTTAGTAGATACCAAGAACCCCTTGTTCAATTTAATCACATGCGAGGAAGGTAAAATGATTGCATAGCACTCTGATGGCTCTCTACTGAACACGGGTCTGGTCTTTCCTCATTCTAAGGACGCCTGTACACTCCACGCTGATTGGTGGAGAGGTTAATGACCGATGAAAGTGTCGGAAGTTTTCTGTGCCACCCAAAAGATATGGCTTAGAGTTGGCTATCAAACTATAGCAATCGGGACGGCTTTACGAGCCCTTCGAAACACAGAAGCGCTTAAAATTACCTCCTACCGCCTACGTTCGCTGTTGCTTCACTTGCACCATCCCGTACAATCGAAACAAGACGCGTGGTTATGATCGCAAAAGATTGCATGCAAGTGACGAATGATGTTAAAGTTAATAGAGTGTATGTGGGAGTTAATTGGTTGGTACTTCACATACCTTCCTCAATGAGAAATGGTGTCTGGTTTTTACAATTAGCAGTTGTCTTGTGCTAATTGCAGAGCTACTGCGCATTCCTGCTGACTGAAAGTTCGTTGATAAACATATTAAAGTATAGAATTAATTTAATATCGGTAGAATATTTCATACTTAAAGAAAAAACGATACGTAGATATAAAACAAAATTCATTTATTCATTCGTTATTTGACAATTCGATTGGTCTAGTGGTTAGCGAACCTGACTGCTACACCGAAGGTCGTGGATTCGATTACCAACCAGGTAAAACTTTTCTGTGATGAGCATGTTTGTTCTGTGTGTCTGGGTGTAAATATCTATATAAGTATGTATTTAAAAAAATATATTATGTTTATCAGTTGTCTGATCACCGTGGTACAAGCAATCGCTTAGTTTGGGGTGAGACGGCCGTGTGTGAGTTGATCAAAGATATTTATTTTATCTATTATTATAAAGCTGTAGAGTTTGTTTGGGTGTTTACTAACGCGCTAATCTCAGGGACTAATGGACCGATTTGAAAAATTCTTCAGTGTTAGATAGCCCATTTATTGCGGAAGGCTATAGGCTATGTAGCATTACGTTAAGACCAATAGGAGCGGAACGCCAATGGAGAATGTTTCAAAATCGGGAGATTTTTTTCTATTGACAGCTTCCACTCTTTGCGCTAGGTGAACGGTTAAAGTTTCGCGAAAATCATGTAGACTAGAAACAAAGTCGCGGGCTAAAGTTAGCGACCCCAAAGTAACTATATATATTAATATATTCCAAACTATTCGACGAAGTCGCGGGTGGAAGCTAGTCATTTAACATTCTGCTGGCCGACATGAATATTTTCCGATGTTATAAAAGAGTGTACAAGCACGATGTCCAATCTACATTATTGAAACTGGATCCGAATGTACAAACATTGTATCGATTATACGTCGCTTGTAGCAGTAAGGTTTCTATGTATCGGGAAATCTCTGAATATCTCTAAATATTGTTTCATCGGATATCTCTAAGTTAATACATATTACGTTCCTTATATTCGACAGGCCGGTTGGTCTAGTGGTTAGTGTACCTGACTACTACACCGGAGGTTATGGGTTCGATTCCCACCCAGGTCAAACTTTTCTGTGATGAACAGGAATGTTTGTTCTGTGTGTCTTTGTTAAAAGAAATATCTATTTAAGTATGTATGTTAATCAGTTGTCGGATCACCATAGCACAAGCTAACGCTTAGTTTGTGTTCAGATGGCCGTGTGTGAGTTGTCCAAAGATATTTGTTTATTACATACTGGATACTGGAAGATAGGGAAGTTACAAGTAGACAAGTATACTTAATTGGCACTTTTTTCTACCCATAAATTCTATTCCAAAATGATTTTAATATCATTACTTATATTATCGTTACTAAAATTAAGTAATACGTAAGTCTGTCTGTAACCTTTCCACGCTTAAGCTACTGAACCGTTTTTGATAAAACTTGGTACAGAGCTAGAAAAGAACTGGAGGAAAAACAGTCTAGTTTTTCCACGAAAAGAGGCTTTGAAATACTGTATAAAAGTTTGTATATCTAAGTTAAGTATCAAAAATATTAACACTGTATTTATGCACTATATGTATTGTTGACGCGGGGGTAAAATGAAAAAGGGGGCGTATAGATTTTGATGAAACTTGGTACAAAGCTAGAAAAGAACTGGAGGAAAAACAGTCTAGTTTTTCCACGAAAACAGGCTTTGAAATACTGTATAAAAGTTTTATTTTGTAAGTTGAGTATCAAAAATATTAACACTGTATTTATGCATTATATGTATTGTTGGTAAAATGAAAAGGGGGGCGTATAGATTGGGGGCGTTCGCGTGAAACTAGCAACAAATAAAAGTTTATCCAGAGAAACCTCCGCACTTGGAATACTTCTAACGCAGATAGCATAGCACACAAATGTATTTATTTATCCTAATTCACCACAATACAGTATTACTAAAATAATTATAGTCCTCTTTGATTCCCTTAACGGCGCGGCGGCGCCCCACCTAAATGAAAACTTATATTAATTACGTCAAATATAACAAACTAGACCACATGACGACCGATATAATTCGTGTTTTGCCAATTAGATCCTGATTTTACAAAAGCAATAATATATGAGGTCAAATCCTCTTTTGTCCAGCACGAGTTATTCATTCGAGGTACATAGTTGGGCCCTGGCTTAAGCCGCTTAACACATTAAATGTTACGGATTATTCCTCGTCACTGAGGAGGCTTATTCAGAAGCACAAGAAGGTTAATCGACCGTTGCGTCTATCTTATGTAATTAGCGAACGAAATAATAACAAGGTCGATTAACATTTTTAAAAACAAAAGCTTTAATTATAGATCCCTGATACAAAAAAAAATCATAAGTGTATTGTTAATAGTTAACCTTTGTCTGGAGCTAATCCTGAACGTAGTTTCACGTCATGTTTATCATAAAAATGCATTGTCATGCGGTTGGAAAGCTTATGCAAAATTTCAGCTCTGTAGTGTAAGGAGTAGGTTTAATTAAGCTTGTAAGATTTGTCCTGTAACACACTACCTAATATACAAACGTACACAGCAAGTTAAATAAAAGCCTGTAAAAATCGCAAGAAATGTTTGTTGTACGTTACGGTATAATTATAGTTTGGTAATGCAATTTGCACAAGAGGGAACTTTGATATGTATTTTAAATCGTCAATGTACTTTACATAAAGGTACGAGCCGACGCACAGCGGGTAATTACGCTCTGTCGTCGATCGCCAGTACAAACTTTGCGTTTTGCGTCTTCCTTACACGTACCGATTGACCGACAGATTGGAAGTTGCTGGTGTCGGCGTTCCCGTTCGATTACAATGTGTCTCCAAAGTCATTTCAATTAATAATAAATTATTCGTTACGATTTGATTAAGAGAAGATTTTAGCGACTACCCTCAACATAATTGCGATTTTAGTTAAAAAATGGTCAATTCTGTATAACGTCACGTTACGTTGTGGGTAGTCCCGTACAGAAAATGGTTTCATAACAGCATACGTTCCTAAGCACTAATGTTTCGGAGGACACGTCACACCAGATTACTATCATTAGATAGAAGTAGTAAAGCATTGATGATAAAACGCCATTATACACTGAAGATCAGTGGTCCTTAACCTTTTTTCTGTCTAACCGTGGACCACAAACTTTAAGTTAACTGTATAAGATCGATAAAGAGTCATTTTTTTTTATGTTAGCAGTAGTAAGCCATTAAGGCGGTGATAGCCTAGTGGTTAAGAATTCGGCCTCCTACTCGGGAGGTCTGGGTTCGAATCTCAGGGCGCCTACTTCTGACTTTACGATGTTATGTGCGTTTTAAGCAATTAAATGTCATTCGCTATAACGCTGAAGGAAAACATCATGAGAAAACCTGCATGGCGCAGACTTTGCAAAACTCAAAGGCGTATGAAGTCTGCTAATCCGCACTTGGCCAGGGTGGCGGACTATGGCTTTAACCTTCTCATTTAGTGAAGAGACCCGTGCTCAATAGAAGGCCGTGATGGGTTGAGTAGATGATGAGTAAACCATTGATGATAAACGCATTAGACACTACAGATCGGTGGTTTTCAACCTTTTAATAATAAGGAAATTTGAATAAATTTCTGTCTAACCGTGGACAAACTTTAAAGGGTACAAGTAAAATTGAAAATGAGTTTTTTAGGGATAGTCTCGCGGAACACTTCTTCCCAGGGCCACCGGTTACGAATATCCGCTGTAGATGGTAGTATTAGGTAAAGTTTAAATAAAATAAAAAACAAGTTTTAAATGCAAATATTTTTATTCTAGTGATCGGTATTATATTTAACTGTGAGTTGTGAGAATTATATAATTAACATGTAACTACATACAAACAAATCACATTAACAATTTGTATCAAAGTATGACAATGTAAGTATTTGGTACCTACTCTTGACGCACTGTACTATCTTTTCTTATCGTAAGGTATTGACAAACCTTATATCCTATCTCAGAAATGTACAAATATTTAAGCAATGACCATTTCGTGAGCAGAAGAATTCTTTACAGGTTTGTACTTCATGTAATTACAATTATTTAATTATAAATTATTATGAACTTATGTATTGAAAAATTTATTTTAATGACTGACTGAAATTTTATAACCTACTTAAAATAAAAACAGAAAAAAATATACAATTTTGTCATTCCTTAACTATTTAGATACAGGCTTTCTTCGGTCGAAGCAAGTTTAATAACAGAAACAAAACGAATAAGTTTTGAATTTTACATACATATACGTTTTTATTATTTTTACTAATCTCGCGAATACTGAAAAATGGTAACGGCCGAAGACATGGAGCTGTTAATGTGTAACAATTTTGTTTATAAGAAACCTGACATTGTTTACAAATTTTGTCAAGATAGTAAATGTATACTATACAATCATAAATAGGTACATAGAAGAGATCTTTCATATCTCACAATATTCATGAACATTTTTAGATACAATCACGGTGTTATAATTTCAAATTGTAATCGCTACGTTTTGCGTACTGACTCATAACATCACACGTCTATATTAAGGTAAATTAGATTTAATATGTACTAAACTGAAACACAGTCTGATAAATTTTATATTCATCGTCTAGTAATACTTTCCTGGGAACATAGAAATATTTACATGTTTCAAGCTTAAAACTTCAATACAATTTAAGATATATATTCCATGTTATGTTGTATGAGGAAACAAAGAGAATAAAAATTGATATTCATGAATTTATTTATTCTCTGAAATAATTGTGTATAAATTTATTTTTTTAACGAAATATAACTTTTTTCCGACATTTTAATTTTACTAGCTTTTCCTGCAGTTTTATTTGAGTCAAATCTTTCAAGCTTAGTTAGAACGACTTCCTCGTAAGGTATGCGTTGAACTTTTGCATATAATTAGTTTCATAGTCAATAATTTATAAGGGAATTCCTCAAGAGTTGACAATAAAATTGAGAATTTTATTAATTCATCGTATTGAGGCCCTTAAAAGCTTAATTATTAAAATATTTTACAATAAATTTATTTTTAATTTTTTTTTTTAGGTTGCGCTCCATTGAAACTGGTATAATATCTAGTGCTATAATACTTTTCATGTTAAGCGAGAAAACATGTGCGATATTTTTTAAGACACATTTATTTACAGCAAGACCAAGTTACAAAAGGAATTATGACAATAAATTATTAAGATGGACATTAAAACTATTGACTAGTCATAATAGGTAATATCTATAAAAAATAATAAGGAACAATACACTAAAATAGTGGACCCATAACTATGTAACAGATTATAAAAAAAAAGTAAAAAAAACGCTTTATTTATGTCATGTACAGAACAACATTTGATAGAAAAGAAAATAAATGAGTACTAATCTATGTAAAAAAAAAATTAAGTTTGTGTAAGTTTTAAAAACTTGAAGATTACACCAATTTAGTCCAAACTTAGACACTGCATTCAGCTTCAAGGATTTTATTTATTTTTGGTAACATACCCGTGACCGCGAAAAAACTGGGTTGTTGGTTTGGGTTAGTAAACCTGACGACTAATACGACTACTAATTCGTGATTTCGAATCGCACACAGCCAAACTGTTCGGTGATGAGACGGAATGTTTGTTCTATGTATGTCTGGATGTTATAAAAATATATCTTGCTAACAATTTCCAGGTCAATATAGTACAAGCTAATGCTGAGTTTGGGGTCAGAGGGCCGTGTGTGTTTTCTTGAGATATTAATACTAAAAAACCAAGAGGACATTCGCCATAATACCGATTGTGTCATAATAAAACGTGGCCACGTAGATCTAGTTCAACAAAATTGTTGAAACCATGTAATATAATAGATATATATTTATTATATTTATTTTATTATTTGGTTATTTTATTAGATTACATAATTAAATTGTTAGTATTTATAATGCTATGAATCCAAATGTTTTACTTTTTTTTACTAACAAATCAACCTTGTGGTCTATGTGTGTAAAATAAAAAACCTTTATAGACTTATAAATATTGTATATAAGTACAAAATGGAGGGACTACTTTATAGACCACTGAGCATTATTTATCTTCTGAATAAATCAAGAACAAAATCAATATAACAAATCAAAAATCTGTACATTAATGTGTACTCTAGATTTATATGAAAATTAATAAAATTAATACTTGCTTCGTACATTTTTCGTCGGTAACGTAATTGCGATAAAACTTCTTCATTTTATTGCTTACACATTCAGAATGATCTGGGGCGTAGATACATTTTAGGATCTGGAATAGACTTCTATGTGTTCATAAAGAATCTTAAAAGAACCTTCCCTTGTATAGTTTAAAATGGGCAGTAAAACTATACAGCAAAGATTATTGCATATTACTAGATATACTGTTCCGAACCAAAATGATGTCACAGGTTGGAAGTGCTACAGCTGAAATTCCGTCCATTCATTACTATACTCTTTGTATCACTGTCTCGCTCGCTCGCAGAGTAACTTAAACGAACTTATAAATAAAAAAATAAATTAAACGAACTTATAAATAAAAAAATAAATTAAACGAACTTAGTAGCCAGTCTCCAAATATGTATATATATATATAAACAATATTTGTTCGTCCTTCTTAGACTCTGAAATGGTAGAAAATAGAGCACTGATATTTTCAGCAACTTTCGATTAATGGTAATTAAATTTTTTATCATGACAAAGTTCAAGGTATATAACAATAAAATATTGTAGGTACAGATAACGTAACACTGTAGCACAAACGAAGTGTAAAATGCACATTAACATAATAATCTAAATACCACGAGTATCTGATATAATGACATGTTTATGTGAAATGTACCAACATTACTTTTTTTATAAAAATTAATATGTAAGATTTATGTTTAATATAATTCCTAAAAATCTTAAAGTATAATTATTATAACCGCCAAAATTTGTCTATTCATTCAGATGCAACTAAAAATAGATTTAAAAAATGTAATTATTTTAAATTATTAAAAAAAAAACACTGATTTCAAACAACAAACGGTAACCGAAAAACTATTCTTTATTATTACAATAAAATAAATAATATCACAGTGACAAGAAATTGTGACAAAAAATGTGTGCAATATATAGATAGATATTTTATCAAAAAACTGTCAAAAATGCCAACTTGTTTTTACAGCAAATTACCATAGTAATTATGGCAACAAGAAAAACTACAGAAGATTTATGAAAATATATCTCTCTGGCCTCAGATGGCAGTAACGTCAGTTTTGAGAAACACGGTTAAAGTAATTATTGCCAAACAAAGTTTGAAAATAGTTCGAAAAAGCGTGAGATTTTTCGATTAACCGAGACTATTTTCTAAAAATTATCGACTACTGCCAGTTATAAGTCAACGAAGATTTCAGTACTAATCTCATATTTGCCATAAAAAATGTTTAAATTCAAACGGCGTGGTCTTTTTGATTGGTCTGAGTTGAGTCTGATTTGGTCAGGATTGGTCACTAACCCCTCCACCAATCCGCATTGGAGCAGCGTGGTGGAGTATACTCTATGCCTATGTATTAGTAGAGACCCGTGCTCAGTAGTGGGACATCAAAAAGTCAGGGAGTAGACTGATCCTGCTGATAAATGACCCCATTATCAATTATTCAATAAAATAACGTCAGCTTTAAAATTGAAAAATAAACGAGTACACACTCATATCACGTGCGAAGGGCACTGGGATTCCGTGTCGCGAATAGTATAAAAACACATAAAACACCCAAGAACAAACATACATCCGACCAGCCTATTAGATTGAAGATGCCGTTTAATCGTGCCAAACCGATCACTTTTTGGGGGATTGTTTTAAAAACAAATAATTTGTCAAACGTATTATGAAAGGAAAAGTAGATTCAGAACTTACTTGAATGGAATCTTAGAAGTGATATAGGTTATATTATATGTAGATATTATCCCGAAAATTAAAAGAATACTTCCGAAACGAAGAAATTTGTATTATTTAACAAAAAAAATTATTATTCTTAATTTACAATGAGTTCTACATATTTTTATATGAAAATTAAGAGAAAATAAGAACTACGCATACATAGAGGCTGAATAGTCAGTACTGTTCACCGACTATTCGGCGACTACGATAATGGTCGGATAGTCGGATTTACCGACCAGTCGGCACATTTCTAATGACAGACTTCGCATTCATTACCCCTAGCTTTGCAAGATCACTTCTAAATAACTGACCCTACGAAAGTAGTTGTTCCATCAACAAATATTAAAAATAAAAAACCAAAAAAATAATAGGCTAGGATAAGAAGACGAATAACAGTAGGAAATTGTTATTAAATATTTAAGTAGTACGGAACCCATCGTGTGCTACACCTACTTGAACTTGGCCCACTTTTTACATTAGTACATATGACTAACGCGTTTCCTTGCTATCAGCAACGTACTTTTCTTATCACCTTATCACTGGAACTGTTATTACTAACTTCGAAGAATCTTTGTTCAATATTTAACGATATTTAAAGTGATAATGGGCCCATCCTTTTTATGTTTGCGAACTATATGCGGTCTTTACTTCGACCAATAATACAACTAAATATCGGTTTGCGACAAAAAATGTGTCACGACATACTCATTTGAAATGTAGACAGGTGTTTTGTTCAGTTCGTTTCAAACAGCCAACACATAAACACATAAAATTATTTATTACAACCAACTAGGTATAACGGCGCAATATATATATTCATTGGTATTTCAACAAAGATGTATATTCATGCGAACACAGAAATATCAGGCCCGGCCAGTTATCCCGGGAAAATACGCATCGCAAACAGCTTCGACTACTTTACCTGTGTCACGATTCAGAAATAATGTACCTACACTAACAATCGTTGCCTAGCAACCGTTAACGGATATATGAACTTTTTATCACATAATTTATTTTAATTAACATGATATAATATATCCTCTTTTTCCTCCGGTTGTTTAGTCAACCTACTTCCCATTCTTCTGTAAAAGGTATGTTGTTATTGTATCTGAGGTAGGGTTGCCAACTTCAATTTGTTTGAATATTATTAGTATTTATATATTTCTATTTTTTTAAAAAAGAACACAAAATATATAGTACTTTATAGAGGAAATAAATTGTTATTTTAAATCATTTAATTTTTAAAAACCATTTTTTTGTTTCACGCAAACGCACTTTAGATAAACGAAAGGCGCATTAAAACATTGTTGGATGTTTTTTATTACTTTTAATGTTGCATAAACTTTGGTGTGTTGTACTGAAATATAGTATTTTCGCGTGCTATATAATTCTTAAACAGTATATAGTACGGAGTCCCGAAATACCGTACAATACTATATAATATGGTACAGTTGGCAACCTTAATTTGAAGTCATTTGATGTCGTTTTTGATTACGGTTGCGTCAGCAATATACCGCTTCCCTTGTCTCTTTCCCTTCTCCACGTGTGCGGATCTATTACTTCCTCCCTAGCAGGCAACGCGTTAGTGACACCCCAGTCAGTCAATGTCCATGGACGGCGATCACTTGCCGTCTGCTGGTATACAATATCCAATTGTCTGCGAAAAATGGTTCATATTATATGCTCGACATCGGTTGCCAGGCAACAATTACTGTTGGTCAACATCCTTTTCGAAACGTGGCCTCCTACCTACAGGGCCATCCAAAAATCCGTCTATCTAGAGTCTCCTACATTTTATCGACAATTTTACTTATCATGTAATTTTAAATATATTTATATTACTCACATGCAAATTGGATTTTCCTTATAATCAACTCCGTAAAAATCTATTAAATGACTCATAGTAGATAGAAATCTTTATTATGTCACTCATGGCTCATCTCTACTAATATTATAAATGTGAAAATATGTGTGTTTGTATGTTTTCATCTTTCACATCGAAACAACGACGGATTGACGTGTTTTTTTGTGTCTCTACACGCTATCTCTATAGTTGATGGTCTGCTATCATAGGCTACATCTTATCCATATTGGTACCATGCAAGCGGAGCCGCGAGCGGACCTTAGTACATAAATAATGTACAATTTTTATTTAAAATAAAAGATTTGTATTTACGCGTGTTTATAACGAAAATCTCAAAAACTACTGGACTTTCTTTCTTTCATTATTAAAATGCTACGTTATCCCCGAATAACATAGGCTATATTGACCGCGGTATATCTGATAAAATCAAGCGCGCGGTTGACTCCCTACGCAGTTAAAAATATGTAATTAATGCCGTATACATTATATAGATATATAATAATAGTATCAGTGAAAAAACAGTGCTTCATTCTCCTATGTGTAGTATAGTAAAGTATCTTAAAGTTATAATAATATTTTATGTTTTATGTATATTATTAACATATATAAGTAGACAAACCTTAGCGTTGGATTTTACAGATACGAGTACTACTCAATTTAAGTTCCATGAAAATGTTTGACAAATAAATAAAAAAGCACAAAATTATATCTTATTAGCTGTTTAAGATATAAATCTATAATTATATAATTCACTTAAATCTTTAATTGTTTCCTTTTCAATCAAATAAATTATTAACCAACAAAAATTAAAATTAAATTAAATTACAATATTTATCTTACACAATGAGTTAACTCAATTTAAAAAATGGACAACAATTCTAAAATTAATACCCACTAAATACCAAATAAATGTCATTTTCAAACAATTGTAGGTAGATTTCTTTAAACTACCAAGGTATGTAATTATTTTTCAAACATTGAAATAATATTTGTAACGTGAAGATCATAATACAAACAATGTTTAAACAATATACAGAATAATTAATTTGGATTGAATGACTTCTAACTTACTATATATGACCACAGACTTATTTAAGTGTTAATGTAATATTCTTTGGTACAAAAGATTACGGTAAGTGGGTCATTTCTTCCGTGCAACATTGGCATCACATAATCTGCCCCACATATCACCATTACACATATACAATCACTATTATTACAAATGAAGTGCAAGTACTTTGCCCATAATTTATATTTGTGCGCTTATTATAATAACAACAGAGCTTTAAAAAATTAAATTTAATACTGAAACAATAATCATACTGTCACTGGGATCTTAATTTCCTTGTTAACTATGTAAAACTTGTGCTTTTTACCTAAAACCCCCCAAATAACTGCCACATTCTCAATCATGACATTTATCGGAATGGTAGCTAGAGCACCGCTTATGAACAAAATGAATTTTAAAGTTCCAAATCGATGTATGGGAAATGACTTCATGACCCCAAATATATACATATAAATATTGACAGCGCCTGTAAAAGCACAAATCAAGTCCAGAATATGAGGACAAGGAATTGGGCAGAAAGCCGCAAGCAACATATTGCTGGTAGAGAGAGGTAAAGTCACCCATGAGTAACAAGATATTGCAAGAAATATATTGATAAGAAAAGGTAGTTTTTTGCAGTGGACTACTAAAAGTATACCTTGGATCCATCTCTTTCTCTGTTGCATGAAGTCCCATAATGTGAATGGAGATTTTTCCCACATTTCTCCTTCAACAAAGTTAAATGAATATCCTTCATTGTAGGCTTTCATTGCAAAGTAACAGTCTTCAGCCACTGATCCATCTAGGCCATTATCAAATGACACTTTCTTCTCAGCACTGACCTGTTGATGAAAACAATCTATATGTACATATATTATGTAAATTTTGTTACTATGGTGTGTGTTCTCACAGTACTATTTAACGCCTCCCAACCATCATTGATTTATAGTCACTTTTTCTCAACCATATAAATTTTGCAACATAAACAAGGTTTATTGTAAATATACTAAATCACAAGCTTTAATTATAGATCCATAATACAAAGACACACAAAATTTCATAACTGTATTGTTAACCATTGAGGAGTTCCCTTGTTTGAAGCCAATTCTGGAAGCAGTATCAGGGCATGCTTGTCAGAAAAATGCATTGCCACCAGGATGAAAACTTAACACATTGATATCCATGATAACTTTTCAATGTCACACAAATTTTTATAAAATAATATGAAAATCAACATATTACTTTGACAGAAGTTTACAAGATAAGAAAAACGGACTATATTCATAAAATTATTCCTAATAATGTTTTATAACTTAGTACTTACCTGTGCCACTACATATGATCCTTTCCATCCAAAGAGTGGTCTATGAAATAAATAAAACTGCAACCTTAGTTTTCCCATGTCATCCGCAACACGGAAACTATCGGCCAAGGTTGTCAACCAATTGACAATCTCTTCATTAGCATAAGTAATTAGACCTTGGCCAAATTGGTGCTGGCCATCGAGCACAAAGTTTAATATACCACGCACAGAATTCTCAGTTAACAATGTCTCTTCATCTAAGTGTACTATCCAATCATTCTCTGCTAGAATATTAACATTATCTTCCAAACAGTACTGCAAAGCTCGAGATTTGAAGAGTGCTCCAGTTTTTGTCTTATACTCTGGTGGTACCACAACTTCTCTGACACGTCTATGCTTCGGGAGGTTAATAGCTTTATCTGTAACTACTTCAATCATAAAGTTTTCCATCCCGACATCAATGCACATGTTCATATTCCTGGTTACATTATTTCGTACCAATTTAGGGAAGCCACCCCTAGTTACAACCCTGATGCATATAAAAGGTGCTAATAACGGTGACCCTTTTAATGTAACTTTACCCGGAAAGGCATTAAAAAATAGGAGGCCAGCAAAATTACACATGACCTGGGGTATTGTTAATAATATTAACAGCCTTAATATGTACAATGTTATGGTACCGTAAATGCCGTAAGTCTCCCATGGATCAGGAAACTCTTTTTCTTTGCCATCTAAATTTATGGCTCCAGCATAAACAAGGAAAAAGAATATGAAAGATATAAATAAAATACAATGTAGCAAATGTTGCACTCTTCCTCTTAGCATCCTGAAAAGATTTATATTAGTTACTAAGTTATTTAGGTGTTTTGTTTTAAAAGATTTTAACGGGCTTTTTAAAACAAACTCATTTTTAGTATAAGTGTCAATTAGTTTAATTAGTGTAACGGTGAAGTAAAATAAAGTGATTTAAAATTGCCTTAAAGAATAGATTTTTTCGAAAGTTTCTTAAACAGCCATTGAAGATGGATATATCTATGTATAAACGAATCACTTCCTATCCACTGCTTAAATCACACCATTCAAAATTTCACATATTATTTGTTTATAACAAAAATAAATTTATAATAATTATTACTTTACCTTACAAATAGTCTTTATATATTAACTCACAAGCAATAGAAGGATAAACTATCAACAAGCAAATAATTAATATTTAATTTAAAACCATAATAATATCTATGCGATAAACTTATTATCTGAAAACTGAAAAGAAATGTCTACGAAACATCTATTTCAAAAATCAGATCAGGCGACTTAATTTGATAGAAGCAAACAAACATTACGCATACGCCCACCCTACAGACTATACTTAAACAGATACCTAATGTAATAAGACTTTGGCGACTGTTTGCATAGACTACGTCTATGTCTATTTCAAATTCGAAAATCCGAGATAAGCTGTTTATGCAAGTTGGCTGATAAAACACTAGCACCAACGTATTTGGTACTTAGGATAATTTGTATTACTCAGTACTGCATTTCTGGACGATATTAGTTTCTCGAGCTGTACTGTCCTAGCTGCCAAATTACCATCAATGTGTCTGGCTTCTCTTTTAGCCTATTAATTTGTCGGTTTTGATCAAAAAGTCAAAGTCATAGATGTGTGATGTTTAGAGTAGCCAACAAAAATGTAGCCAATTGTATGCAATTGTGCGTCTTTACGCATCCCTTTGGATACGATACGGATAAACGATGATCGTACAGACCATAGACGTACGTTTATGGTACCGACTCTGTCTAGATTACAATAGCCTTATGTTATTATTTATTACTAATCTGTCGGGTGAAGGTCGGACATTTCCATAGTCCGATATTATAATTTGTCAACTTTGATAAGGCTGTCAAATCAGTGTCAGATGTCAAATGCGAGATGTTTTCTGTCTGGGCTGCTGTAGCCTGCGTTCTGTGATTTTGTTTGTGATGTCTTCGTCTGCGTGCGTTCTACCCATATTTTGTACTGATATTCAATGGGTCTGATTCTTCATATAGCTAATGTGAAACTTTTATACAACTACCAACAGCAAACAACTTGTGATAGTTCTAAATCTGAGAAAAGTATAGCAATGTGAATTTCAGAGTTATAATGATGAAACAAATGATTAATGAAATTTACAATAGTGTAGCTAAAAGAGAAAGTGTGTTTAGATAACGGGTCGATATGAATATGTCCGTCTCAGATCTATCCGTTGGATGTCGTTTTGCCGATTATTTTGCGATATGCGGATTAGATATTGATTCTGGGCTAGAACCAGATAGACTTTGTGGTAATTTATTTGTCTACTTTTGATTTACGATACAGGAACACGACACCATTGTTTACATTAAATCAGTCCGTTTTTCAGGTGATAATTTACATATTTCGCCCCTTGACCGCTCATACAAAGGAAAAGTTTTAGCTCATTATCCTGACAATATACACAGCAATGTATTTGATGAACATGCAGTTTGTATGGTAAGTGAGTCTTTGTTATTTTTGACACCATATTGTTTGTGGATTCTGAAAGATAGTGGGCAGTAATTAAATTTGTATATTATAGGGTAATTAACTGCAACAGTATTATGTTAAAGTAATGACATCATTACAGATAATCATAAAATACATAAAGATATTCTTTATCTATTCCAGTTATGTTTGCCAGCTGGTCTACAATTTAGAACTCAAAAACATTCTCTAGAACCAAAATTTCATAGTTTTCTGGTAACTAGAGAAAATGCTTCCAGATATTATGGGTTTAGTCTTATTTTCTATGAGGAAGTCAGAAATAGAAACATATGCAGTGCAATGCATACTTTACAGGTGAGTGTATTCTGTTCAAATTAATAAAAAACTAAATAATATATCCCTGTGTGTAAAGTAAAAAAAATAAACTTATGTCAAAAAATTTTGCTTGTTACATCATTTTAAAATTTCAAGGAAAGCTGGATCGATTTTTATGATTTTTGATTAGTTGAGTCATTCTCTACTTGGGATAGAAAATAGATTTATAGAATATTTCAGTTAGGCCTGCCAGTAGGATATAATTAGTACAAAGGTTTCTTGGCTCCAACTGTAACAGTGATCCATGGGTTGATATATTGCTGGAAGAAACATATAGATGAAGAAAAACAATATGGGCATAAGCAAAAAGGCTGAACTATTATTTGTTACTCTAAACAATACAGTGTTCCATTGTTGATTTTGTGACCCATGTATTATTGAAGTGTTTAATATTTTTACAGGCGATGTATATTACGGAGTTATCTAGTGGGCAGACACCACCTGGACATAGAAGAGGATCAGCCAAAGAAACCTCCAGATCCTTGCCGAGATCCTTCAAGCTTGCCCCTCACACAGGAGCTGCATTAACTTACTATGATATAACCAAAGATAAACTTTATGTAGCAAAAAGCATAGCTCTTATATGTCAGTATCCATATATAAGGGTAGCACAATTGTTTTTAGAGAATTTATGCAGGTAAATAGTATTATTTTTGCTTTACTTACTAGTGCAAGTGTTATCACACAAGATGTGTGTGAAATATATTAATAGCCTCATTGGTTGAAATCCTATCTGAAGAAAATGGTCCTAGGATTAAATTCACAACTGATTTTCAGTTGGTTACCTGCAATACTGGAATCCTAGTGCAGGGTATGAGCGTGTGTTTATTTATTGGGTTAACTGTATTGTTTTTATAGTTGTTTTTTGTAATACTGAAAAGTTGTTTCAGCTTAAGATATAAGTATGTTATACTTGTAATGAGACTGAGAGATCGTCATCCACTTTATCGGTTACAAAGCGTGGATGTGAAAAGTAGATCAGAGAAATGGACTGTATACATTTTTATTTCCACTTACTCTTTCACTGGATGAACTGTTAAACATCCTATTGTCCGCTGATTTATTAAGGCTATGATTTGTTAGTTTGTTAATTCTTCATAAGATAGGCCCTGGCATGTTACAAGTGGAGGATACTCAAACTTGTATCTGATGTTGAGTACTCTCTGGAGCAAGGGTCTACTCAATTTAATTGAGTTTAACCCCTCGAAGACACAAGTTTGCACGTTTTTCGTTAAGAAAACCCCATTTGTCATAGCGCCTAAATTCCAGGGTAACGCGCTTACTGATAGTGTAGGGATTCTGGGTGTTGACATATAGAGATGTGCAGTATCGGCGTCATTTGGAAGTAAAAGCCAAACCAGGTCCCAGATAGCTTGGAGTCTTGAATCGAGCGAAGTAGTACAGTGCGAAGCCCTTGCTAATGCTTTATAAAGCGCAAGTGCGACCCCACATGGAATATTGCTCTCACCTCTTTGCAGGTGCGCCACAATATCAGCTCAATCCATTTGACGCCATACAAAAGCGCGCAGTCCGAATCGTCAACAACCCACTAGTCACTCACAGGTTAGAGCACTTGAGCCTGAGGAGAGACATTGTTTGTCTCCGTGTGTTCTACCGACTTTACAGCGATGAGTAATCAGGAATTATTCAATCTGGTGCCTAATTCACCTTTTCATCTACGCACCACTCGCCGAAGGTTGAAGTTCCATCCACACCAACTGAACGTCGTTGAGGACCTCCACGGTCCGATTCTCAAGATATTTTTTGCCTAGCACTGGCAAATTGTGAAATGCGCTTCCTCCTGAGGTTTTCGTCGTTCTTCAGGGCCGTCGTTGCATTGGTGACATCCCCGGTTTTGTCTGTCCATGGGCGACGGTGGACACTTACCATCAGATGGCCCGTATGCTTCGTCAGCCCTCCAGGCTGTAAAAAAAGCAACTTTTTAAGTTAATTTTTTATATTTGTTACCTCATAATGTTTCTGGTCTGTTCCAATCTAATCTGTTTGTACTTAAAAGCTTATTGTGTGGTCACAGTTTAATATGCCCAACAACCCCTGAGTAAGATTTTAAGCTATCCCTAAAATATGTTTTATTAAATATTGATTAAAATTCATATTGATGATAGCTTGTTATCTTTTTGTCACCAGATGTTTGATCCTTAAATTGCTTTGTTTCTAGGTCGCTACCGAGACAGCCTGGACCAGGGCTTAGTCCAGAGTCCTATGTGTATAATTTATTATATGAAGTACCAGTCCCGCTTCCTGGTCAAGCGTTGCGCCTGTATGTACCACCAGCTGAACCTCATTTGGATCCAGTGCCAGTTGTGAGTTGAATAGATTTTAGTTTAGTTATGAAATAGACTGTTTTGTCACGCCATTGTGTTTTAACGTTAACATTACACCATTAATATCTCTACCAATCCGATCAAGTGCAGCACGGCAAGTTAGCCTTGTCGAACTATTGTCCTCAGAGGAACGAATGAGTAGTGACAATGGGCCGCTTGGATCTCGGTTCTTGATTGTTAATGAACTAAAATTAAAATTATTATTTTCAATACATTTTTCTACAAAAAATATTTTGAATCTACCTTGAAAAGATGTCATAATAAATAGGAGAAGAAACAACGAAATAAACAACTCGGCACCATTATTGATAAAATTGTTTACACACTAATTTGAGCAAGCTTGAATATGAAACAGATGTGTCATCAACTACACCTTTTCTTTGAGAATAATATGTTCCTAATAATAATACGATAAATTTGACGACACACTTCACTATTCATACACCATCTTCTAAGTTATCGTCATCTTATAATAAGCAATGTTTACACAAATGGTCGAGAATTACTGTTAAATGGCTTCATTTTTGGTTATTATTTTGTAGTTTTTGGTTTTACTTTTTCTATTTTTTCTCTACGTTAGTGCGAGCAGCCGACCGAGTTACCGATACCTGGGATCTGCACTGAAAACCGATATATCCGAGTGCTGGACTTTTTCGGGGGATGCTGTTAGCATTATTATCGTTTAATTTAATTTCTATAATTGCTTTGTTTTAAATACATATATTATTGTTTAGTTGTAGTATAATTAGTGTAAAATTTATTAACATCCTCAAATTAACAATTGTTTTTCTTTCTATATTCCAGGTGATAAGAATGCCAAATCCCCCAGAAGAGTTACCTCTACTTGACTATCCTCTACGAGTGATGTTCTCCACCTTAGGTGTTGAGTGCGTAGTTCAGTTGTTCACATGTGTTTTATTAGAACATCAAGTTTTGCTAAGATCCAGTGGTAAGTGTATTTTACATCAATATATCAATTATAGTCAACTATACTTTTGCACAGTAAAAATGGTACACTTTAAATATTCAAAGTCCGGTGGTTTATGTTAATTGGAATTGGAAGCCTGAAGGTTTAACCTACTGTTTCTGGTAAACATTTGACCCATCTACCTAATATTGTAAACCCTGCGATGTTGCGACTGATAATGTTTTATGGATCAGTTTTGACTTGACCAATCACAGTGCGTTATTTTAATGTAATCCCATTTTCAAGCTCGTGCACCTTTGACTGTCTTTTTTGGTATAATAATGTTACATGTGCCTAGTAGTCTTTGTGTTGAATAAAGTATTGAATGGTTGGCCAGTAAAATTAATTATTTCTCAAAAGATTCTTAACTATATATAGTATCAATATGAGTTTGTTTTTTATTTATTATGAGGCAGGCAACGCGTTGCTATAAATAAGGGCCGTCAATGGAATTATTTAAATTCTCATATTTTTAATACTCAGCTGATTTTAAGTCTGTTTTACAGACAATAAATGATTATCCAAGCATAGCATATTTCAGTTCAAGCAAATCGAATCAGTCAAGATCCGTGCCTGCAAAAAGGCACAGACCAACATTAAAAAACAGACAAAATATATAAAAAGCATTGTTTTGGAATGTTTTACTAAAACCCCCAGTTATTATTTCATCCCAATACCTTCCATAAAATCAGATACAGGTTTATTATCTGTACGTATTGGTGACTTATTTCAGATTACAATAAATTAATGTTGGTTGCTGAGTGTATGGTGTCACTTCTATTGCCGTTTTCTTGGCCTCATGTGTACGTTCCAATATTACCAGCGCCGCTATACCATTTCCTGGATGCCCCAGTACCTTTTGTTATGGGTAAGTTTTATGTAATTTCTTTAACTTCTAACAAAATTGGTCTAATAGTACAATAAGGGTTCAGTATCAGTAGAGAATATTTTCTCTAAAAAAGTTAAGTTTCTTCTGTATAGTAAATTTGAATAATCTTGATTGACTTTCTAATCAAATTATATAATACTTTAAATTTTATTATTTAATTATCATATTTTTTATCGGTATAAGAGAGATGTCTCCTCAATAGTGTGATGGATGCTTTAGGATTCCTCAGTTATCGGAGAAACCAATGCCCAGTAGTGGGCCGTTAATATATAAATAAAAAATCAATTGTTACCGCCCGCGGCATCGCTTCGGCTTCCGTCCGCGTGGTAGGTACGTTGGTAAAAAGTAACCTATGTATTGCTCCAGGCTATAATGTATCCTGTGCCAAACTTCATTCAGTTCAGTTTTGCGTGAAGAAGTAACAAGTAAACAAACATCCATCCATCCGTCCATCCGTGGTGGCGCGGGCTTTTTTTATTTAAATAATAAAAAACAAAACTATTATACTTTTTTGATATTATAAGTAAATAAAGGAGCAGATTTTTTAATGTTTTTTATTCTAATTTTATTGTAAATATTTTTTATAAATATCTTCCAGGTCTCCACGCTGACAGTGTAGCAATGAGCATCGGTCCAAATGGCCCAAGAAACATTGCTCTGGGTTCTGAAGCAGCGTTATGTCTGGTAGACATTGACAAACCAGATATACAGCTGCCCGAGGAACTGCCTATACTGCCCCATCGGACGGCCTTCATAGAGGAGCTCAACCACATTCTAGACAAACATCAGGTATTGTGTAGCTGATTTATATATTTGTAGTGTATGACTTTTTAGTTTAGCTTCGTTTTATATTTATCTAAGACACTAGCCCATAGCCCCCAAAAATGTCAATTTATTTGTGTGTGTCACTAATTGACACAATTTCTGCGAATCGCACTCACTTAGAATGTCACTTATTTAAACTTAAGTAATAGTAAGGAGTAGTTTAAACGCTGGTCTCTCGAAGGGGAGGTTCTGGGTTCAAATCATTAATTTTCAAAGTTATGCCTATCAGAATTTGCTTCAGTTGCTACGGTGAAGGAAAATATTGTGAAGAAACCTGTACAATTTCACCTTCGGCCAATTTGAAATTCAACTACATGTGTGGTGTTATTTTTTTTTACTTTTTTTTAGTTTTGAATTTGGTACTTGAATTTTATTTGTGAATTAAATAAAATTAATGATAATATATAGGTCGTTCTAAAGTGACCGAAAAATAGGTGTTCATTTGCATAAACTTCACAAACGCATTTTTATTCTATATAGATACAACGTCCAGAAACGGAACCAACGAAGTTAGGAGTGCCCATAAATGGAACATCGTACAGGCATATGAACGATGGTATGAGCAGCAGTTGCACGTTACCTTCAGGTAAACTATATACTTATCATGTTTGACCTACTGATATCAATAATATATATTATATATATTCTTGTTTGTTTTCACAAATATGTTTACACTATACAGATATCATAATAATACTTTGTATACTTCTAATTAGTATAATTATTGCAACAATGTCATTGTTTTGAAAGTTTCAGTTAATAAAAAGTATCCTATGTGACTCTCGAGAACGACTATCTCTACATTACACGTCAATTCGTCGCTCCGTTTCGATATGAAAGACGGACAAACATACAGACACACACATTCACATTTATAATATTAGTACGGATGGCAACTTTTCGAAATAGTGATTGAATCAAAATATTTCATTCACGTCTGATACACTTAAATATGCATTTTTTGCCACTCTAAAAGCTTCGGAAAGGTGATTTAACGGACAAGAGAAAAATGATGAAAGAAACTTCTCAGCACACTTTTTTAAAATGTGTGTTATATGTTTATGTTATTTGTGAACCCCAGTGCTGTACACGCGTGTTCATGTGCGTTTGGTAATGGTTATTCTCAAAACACATAAACATCTGTTTGTTTCATGTTACGTGTGTACGAGACTTATATGGCAGATAATTTTTTTTTGGTGTCGGGTTTTATTTGTTGTTTTCATGTCACCCGCACAATCTTATTGTGGAGGGAATATACGTGTGTGTTTTTAATAATTGC
Organism: Asbolis capucinus; assembly: GCA_018249125.1. Lineage (NCBI taxonomy): Eukaryota > Metazoa > Arthropoda > Insecta > Lepidoptera > Hesperiidae > Asbolis > Asbolis capucinus. The sequence goes on from DWJZ01000463.1 coordinate 25,776, forward strand.
AAGTTAAAATACACATAATGTTCGTTTTATTGCTAGTGCGTGTTCGGATTATACCGTTTTAGGTATGTCTTTCAACTCATATTTATATGGCAAATTAGTATATCGACGACGAAAGACAATAAGAGCTTGACGCCCTTACTGATTTTCGATGTCGACATTTTCCCAGGGCATAGGTGTTACTTGTTTATGTAACTTGTGTTGTCCATGCCACCCGTAGTATCTTATTGCGGGGGGTATAATGTGTCTGTAAACTACTCGTAATATACACGTATGTTCGTTTCAATGCGTGTTTGAATGCGTGCTCGTTTGCGTGTGCGTGCGCTTATTGTGACTTATATGTGTGTGGGTGTAGGGGGGTTGCGTCGCAAGCACTCGTTCCACGATGTTCTGGAGTGGGAGGAGAGCCGGCCGCTGACGTCATCACCACCGTCCCCCGCCTCACCCGCGTCCCCTGCGCCCGGCTCGCCCACCCGCCGCCCGCGCAGGATTGACGCGCTGCAACGTATCGTCGATATCGTCAAACGTACGGGTATTGTTGGGTTGCATGCTGTTTTGTATTACGGATCTGAATCAATCTCATATCAATCAATCATGTCAAAATTTCAATTGTCTATCACGGTTCATGATATAGAGCCTGGTGGCAAAATTGACAGGTAAACGGACGGATGGACAGCGGAGTCTTATTAATATGACACCACTTTACCTTTTAGGTACGGAATCCTAAGAATATAGTAATTAGGTTAGTAATAGTCAGAAGTGTTTTCGGAACGGAGTTTAATTTCGAAAAAGTAGTGAAGACGTACTCATAAGTTCTCATTTTCATTTGACTCAGTTTTAACTTCAGTACTGGCAATTAGCCGTGAACCTTATGACGTATTGAATTACGGTTGAAATTCAACTACAGTCGCTAATTCAAATTCCGTGACGTGTATTTCTGTCATAAATATTTGTGATGTTTAATTTTATATGATACCGGGAACCTCTATGTTGAAATACAAAGTGGTTTTTCCAAGGGTTGTTTGTTGGGTACTTTTTCTGTTGCTCTCTTGTGTGCTACGCCGCGCTTAAGTTATTTGAGCGTTATTCATAAAGTACCAATTATGATACATTTGCATAAAAACTTTTACTTGTAAATCATGCTATTTGCTTGGTTACAAATGTATTTAAACGAAAATCTATACATTACAAATGTATAAAGTATAGTTGATTGTTGGGCAGAGTATATTTTATGAACTGGTCTCGTGAGCTGAATAAAATTAATTATAAAGCTGAATAAAAATTTTAAATCAAGATTAAAAAAATTGACTATATACTTTTTTTACTGGAACATGTAAAGACCTGTATGCGAAAATTAGATAAAATACTCGTAAAGTTTAACCATTTATGGTTTTGTAGAGAATCATATTTAAAACGATCTCACAGTTATCTGTATGTTATTATACTATCAAGAGTAAAACATACATGTGAAATTTGTACTATAAGAAAAATTAAAGTATTAATTATTTTATTTCATTGCAGGTGTGAATATAGATGATGTCGATGCTGAGATAGTAATGCCAACGACGAAGAAAAAAATACTCAATGACGAAGACCAGTACAACGAAGATATTAAATTCAACGTCACTATAAGAGAGACCTTTTTGAACAGATTTGTCCATATGTTTCTGATGTATGAAAATTTTGTCATTATGCCCGATCAGGTATGTTTTTTTAATAAACTATGTTTTTCGTATTTAATTTTCGGCAGAGGCATGTATGTGACAGATAAATATTTGTTCTGCTGTTATAAAAGTCCATGCCAGTCGCGACATTATATCGAGGGTATGAGTGTGTAAACCTTTATTTTCTAGAATAATATGTTGCGTATGTCACTCCTAAATTCCGTTGTATATATTGGCGAAAGCATATATAAAATTATTCCGGTAGTTTTTGAATTTATTCACTTCAAACAAACATCACTTTTTTTATTGTTATTATATAGTTCTCTTTTCAAATCCGTAGAAATCTTGTAAACGAAACAGTGGGTGGTAATGTCACAATTTTGTTATAAATTGTCTAATCAAATGTAACACACTAATATCTTGAGCCGTAATAACTTTTCAATGTCGCAATACACGAGTTTTGTAGAATGATGCACATCTACTTATAAAGACACAAAAATTGTTTACAAGATTTGTACGGATGAGAAGCGGACTTTAGATATCAATTTTAATTTCGTATTCCCATATTTTTTTTTCATTGTCCTTTTAGGATCGCGATTCCTGGCTCTCATCCCGGGAATCAATGGTAAATTTCGACAAAGCGTCTTTTCTATCAGACCAGCCACAAAGACATCGGCCCTTCCTCTCACGGTTTCTGGAGACACAGATGTTTGCTACCCTCATAGATAATAAAATTATGGGTACTTGGGGCGAGTATGACGTCAATCTGCAAGTCTTTGAACATCGCATAAAGATCGTAAGGTGCGTATTTTTTAAAATTTCAAACTTTTTCTTGTGTTTATGGGTAGTGGTTGCACCAACGAAGGCATATCCTACCAGATGTTTTATGTAATTCTGTCAAAACTCTGAGGTATGAGGGGGGAGCGTGAAACTAATGCACTGTGATTTGTTATTCTAGAATATTCCATCTCGTTGTCTTAGTTTCTTAACCTTGTATCTTAAAATATGAATTTTCGTAATTGTTACTTTACAGTATTTTGTGTAATTATTTTAATATTTATAATATAACACTACCGCAAATTAATGAAAAATGCATTTTTAAGATACCAGGATGCAAAAGTAAGAAGACGATGGCATAAATAAAGGAATATTCGGTACATCTTACGCGGTGTCTAATATAAGGTCGATTGGTCTAATGATTATCCAGAAAATTTAAAGTTTACAAAGAGTTTTTTTTATTTTTTTTAACAAAAAGTACTTATATCTTTTTTTTATTCTGCCAAACTGTAGGTCAGTTAATAGGCAGTAAGTCTGGTAGGTTATGTAGTCGATTGGTTGCACGTCATGGGCATTTTCAAATTGAGAACGGCAGCACGTCTAACAAATGTTATGGGATTTTCGAATGTGAACTGTGTTTGATGCATTTGTCTGTGGGGAATCTTCTGGAATGTAATGAAGTTTTTTGCAAGCCGATGCTAATACACTAATGATTGATGCTTTTCAACTCTAAATAATGTGTCTTCTGCAGCACGTTTGGTTTTTAACAGCTTGCAGGCAACTAATAAATTTAATGTTACATATTTAAAAAATATATGTCCACTATAATCGTATGCATATTGTGTTAACAATGATATTATGAACATAGATATGTCACCTCCAAACACTTGCTCCTTCAGTTTTTGATCCGCTTTGGGACGCCATCTTGTAAAACTTACATCAAACGTCATACGATTTTCCTTACGATTGCATATCTGGACTCTATGACCAATGACAATTATGACAAATAAAAAATTGGCTTTATTTATAAATATTTTTGTTATATGTGTCATATTATTCCTCATTTTTTATTTTAGTAACCAATACGTAATTTTACAACTTTTTTGACACATTAAGCCAGACTTCTCTCAGCGAATGCCATTGACAAAAGTACCAGAATTTAGACAGTTTCTCAGAAAACATTTTTGTAGCGCGCTTTTAGCATATCTATGTTTACTATCATTGATTGTTATGTCTGTTAGGTATGTCATCTGAGTGGTTTTAAAGGTGTTACGTAACTACAGTTCACGTTGAACCACAACGTTATTACTTTTTATGATGATGTCTATAAGCATAAACAAACAAATATATTGTCTTTAACTGCAATGTCAATAAAATGGAAATTATTTTAATAATAGTAAGATTCATGACTTGATTACAATACAGCGAGCTGCAATGCTAATCACGAACATCAACTGATTGTTCCTAGAGTAAAGTATGTTGGTATTTTTTCATAATACCTTCGTTCTATGTGAATGCGATGCGTATAGTGAATGCGAGTAGTACTTTTGAGTATTTCAAAGTTAGTTATGAAGTACAAATAGGATTTATGTATGTATAGCTGAGGCTAGGTAGGGTACCGATACGCCAACGCCGGTAGTGACGGGTGTTGCAGACGGCGGCTGGGCGAGGGCGGGCTGGCGACGCGGGGGTACAGCGTGTGGGCGGGCGGCGCGGCAAGGGCGGGCGGGGCGGCCGAGCTGGAGGTGGGCGCGCCGGGGGAACGTCTGCCGCACCGCGCGGCGTACTACCGCGCGTTCCCCGCGCGTCTCGACGCCGCAGCGCTCGCGCCGCCGCCCACTGCTGACCGCAGGTGCGAACGGGGTGACGTCATGAGACAAGGACGGGTGGTGACGTCATCCGAGCCGTAACGAGTGTGTGTTAGGTTATCTAAAAAAGGGCGGGTGATGACGTCCTTAGTTGATGCGTGCGCGTGGTTGTCTTCCAATGCAGACGTGTGCGACGGGTGATGACGTCATCAGACGCGAACGCATTCGTGATTACGTCATCCGGAACGTAATCGCGTGTAAGCATAATATTTTATCCAAAACCTGGACACGTGCGCGTGTTGACGTCATCCGAAATTGAGACAGGTACTGTATCGTTGTCACGGTTTCAAGGATTATCTAAGAGCGAATTCACATTATACGATGTTGCATTGAAAGAAAAATCAAGGCAGAAATTGAAGTCGACGTCGGAAAACAATAAGGGCGTAAATCTTATGAGTTACACTAAAGTTACGCTCCTACTATTTTCCGTCGTTGATGCTTTCCTCAATAAGTATGTTCGGCATTTAGTAAGTTTGTATTTATAGCAGGTTCATTAAGTATATTCGAAGAAAATATAAAACCAATATGGCAGCTTACTTATCCTTTATTTGTCTTAATATCAGACCTACTTACGATGGAATATTTTATTGGATAGTGAGGAAGCCCTCTTATACGCTCAATTTTTATAAAAAATTATAATGCATTAACAGAATATAAAATATATTTACTATAAATATATTAGCGCTCGTTACTTTATAAACGTAAACAAAATAATTTATTTGCAATATTAATTTTTCTAAATTCATTCAAAGTAAAATTGGCCATATAGTTCACGTATTTTCTTGTGTTATCGTAGTTCAGTATAAATGCGATTTATATTACATTCTAAAACAACCCGCAATGTGGTTTGAGGTAATTTTGATTGCCGAAAAATTATTACTGAAAGTATGTTAAAAACAATAATTAGAAAATATCGTTTTTTTTGCATTATAATGAAACATTCGAAAATTGTTGATCTCAATGCTTTCGCTTAGCGTTTTTAATATTTATGTATATTTAATTGTTCGTTACACTTACATAATTATAATCATTGTTGTCTCGAAAAATAATCTTTATTATGGTCAGAATAGTAGAAAAATACCTTTAATCTTTTTAATAAATCTTTCAATACTCAATTCACAAAATTTAGAGTCGTTTTCCCCTTGTATATCTATTTTGTTACGAAAGATTTTTTTTATTTGGTATGTATTTTGCATGTATTGTAAATAGTATGCCTTACCGTTTTATTTTGCCGGTCGTTTTTAATTATCTATACATTCATAATCTCTGTATATTAGTAAGTAAAGAGTATAACTGACACAATTGTGTAACATTTTGTCAGTTAAAAGATTATTTATATGGGCTTCTCGGACAGGATGTTGATTAAGAAACACCGCATGATGTTACATTCTTATTCTTCAATTTGTTTAATACCGACCTGCAAAAAGTAGAAAGTTAAATAGAAGTGTACCGTAAGTATTGTACTTCCAAAATGGTGGAATTTTAGGATTCTTAACATTGTATTGGTATCTTAAGACTTGAGTTTCATAAGAGTTCTGCGCCATCATTCGGTAACGGAACCCTAAAAAGTAGATCTATAATTTAATAAAAATGTTTAAACATCTATAATTCTTATCTACTTCTGTACATCGTCTGTACCTTTTTATGTCTAAAATTGTCTATTCCTCGATACGTCTTTTACATGTCTATAATTCGTGTATGCTTCTATACGAGTATACTACTTTTGCCTAATCGTCGTCTATGTGTCAATTCATCTATACTTCTATATGTAGCGTACATGTGTAAAATTAGTCTTTTCTTCTACCTCTTTTACATGTCTATAATTCGTCTATGCTACTATATGTGAATACTTCTTTTGTCTAATCGTCGTCTATATGTGTACAATTAATCTATACTTCCATATGTAGTATACAGGTATAAAATTAGTCTTTTCTTCTATCTCTTTTACATGTCTATAATTCGTCTATGCTTCTATACGTGTATACTACTTTTGTCTAATCGTCGTCTATATGTGTGCAATTCATCTATACTTCCATATGTAGTGTACATTTGTAAAATTTGTTTTTTCTTCTACCTCTTTTACATGTCTATAATTCGTCTATGCTTCTATACGTGTATACTACTTTTGTCTAATCGTCGTCTATATGTGTG